>VWZE01016327.1:242061-316988 GCA_013396675.1 Eubucco bourcierii | reverse complement strand
CTGTATTACCTTTAACTTGTATATTTCTGTAAATATTCCTGTATATAGTGTATATATCTGCTTGTATATTGTGCTGAGTTGTAAATAGAGCTTCATTCCTTAACTTCCAGCTGGCTGAGTTCTAGTCTGGGTCATTTTACAAAGTGTGGGGGGGCAGGAACTCCCAAACCATCACAGATGCAGTACCTTTTCTTCATTTTCCTCCCTTTCAAAGCAAGTCAACGGCAAAGAAAAGAGGAAAGACATTAAGATATTTCTCTCATATACCCCATGCTGCTCTATAACACCAGTTTTATAGGACAGGCTCAGGTTTCCTGACACCACCATAATGATGCCTCAAGTTGCTGGAGCTGTTCAATGCTGCCACAACTTGCTATTGCATCATCCCGTGTCGCTTGGGAGCCCATCTGGACCAGGGCACTGGCTCAGGTAGTGGCACACATGCATGTCAGAATTCCCAGTTAGGCTTGGTCTCATGGTGGCCAGTTTCACCTTGAAAACAAAATGGACAAATTCCGAGATGGTAGTATGGGCCAAGGGCTGTTACAAATGGTAATTCGACCTGGACAATCTGTTTAAGGATGTAATAGTTTAGATGCAAGGCCCCACACCTATGCCACTTTCCTGGTCCTTTTAGTTCACCTTTGAACTGTAGTTACTGTCTTCAGCTAAGTTGCCATTTATTGCATCAGCTAAGAAAATTGGTCTTTTCTCATTTATGACCAAATTTTTTAAAACACTTTCCTGACTTAGCAGCTGCAACTGCTTATAGATGCCAGAAATATTTGTTGCTTAGATACATCACTTCTGCAACCATCTGAGTTTTGCAATTTATGGAACTGCTCTGAGAGGTCAATTTGTAGTTACCATTGTCTAACTTTAGGCAAAGATGTGGAAGATGAATTTGCAAAGCTGTTTGCAGGGGTCACTCTGTAATCTGTTGCCTTCTAGTGCTATGGAAACCTGCAAAAGCTCAAAGCAGGGCCTGTTACACTGCTGAGACTGAAACAAGGAACAGATAGCTCAGAGGCAAATTTAGAACAGTGGTTAACATCCTCTGCCAAAATTGTTCTTCATATCACTGCAGACAGCATAAAATGACTCTCAACTTTTCTCTTTCTGCATAACACTCACGTTTCTTAGAAGTGAGTACATATTAAGAGAAACTTGTCTGAAATGTGATTGCAAATTATTGTCTCTGTTCTTTGATTCTACTCTATTTAGAACCACTCAGTAATTATCAAATTATGACTGAAATTCTCACTTTGTTGCTCTTTGCATCACATATTTCATGTACATAGATTTGTAGTACACAGACTTAGTGATCTAGATTTCCTCTGCTTTATATTCACATCTTTTCCCACTGATCCCTTTGCACTACTGAATTTTGCTGCCAATTGCACACAAAAATAGCTTGTGCTTGTCCTGGTGAAATCAGTCATTCTACAGTTGCAACTGCTTTGCCTTAGCAGAGCTGAGTTTGCAAACTTTCATCAGCAGAACTCTCTAATTCTTCTCATTCAGAGAACAGTCAAAGTGAGAATTTCACAAAGTCAGCCACCACTTTGTAATCTACCTCTCTGAAATATTAATACTGATATTTATGTGAGTCCCAGTCACAGCTGCCTTTGAAAGTTGTGCAAGCTTTGCTGTGCAACATCCCAATATTTTGGGGAGTACTGTCCATCCTGGTTTAGAAAGTAAACGTCATGAGGCATGTTCACAACATTTGGCCCTCAGGAGATTCTTTGTGTCCACACCACAAACCAAACCAATGCTACACAGTTGCATTGCTATAGCTCAGGGTCTAGGTTTAATAACCTGTCATTCAACAGGGATTGGAACTCTTCAGTGTGACCTTGACAGCATACTATCTGCATCTCTGCAGCTGTAGGTTTAGGGAGACATCCGTCTCCCAGAAAAGACCATTTTTGTTTCCCTTAAGCTCAAGGTTGTTATGGTCTGAGAGTGTAACACGGACAAGCAGAGGGAAACCAGGATCACCTCAGGCTGTGGCAACAGGAAACTACTCCATTTGTTCGTAATTAGGGACAACATTTGCTGCTGACGACCAGAATATCAAAGCACATCTTGAGATATTCAATCATCCAGAAATGGATGGTTCCTAAATTATGTCAGCAAAGTGGAAAGCACTTGAGTGTTAGCAGGAGCACACCTGTGAGCTCAAATGGCAACAGAACCTGTCAGCTGAAAAAGTATCCAGAAGCAAAGTTGTGCCATTACTTAGCTTATAAAACCACAGTAGCCTCTCTGCTTGCTGGGAACAGAGCAGAACACTAACACTGGGAAATATCTGAAGGTCCTGCTCCTCACCGAAGACCCTTCCTCTCAGTTCCCTGCCCTTGATGCAGTGAAGCCCACCTTGGCTTTGGGCACATAGAACTAGGGCAGAAAAACCAGGCTCTCTGCACTGTTTTCTTTGTCAGTAAGATGCTGAAGAGCCTAAGCCATCTGAAAGTCAACCTGTAAAATAAATACTGTTTATTTACCCATAATTTTCAGGCATATGTATTTTAGCCTAGATTTTATATCCAAAACTACTCAGTGATGGATTTCCATATAGAAAAATCTCATTGTGAATGGCCTGCAGCAGCAGGGTTCCTCAGTTAACTTCTACCAGCTCGGCCATGCTGTTCCTTTCAGAGCCAACAACTCAGCTACAGGAACAACCACCACTGACTACTGGGAAACCTTCTACATATGTGCACTAGTAAGAAAATCAGAGTAAAAACTTGTAATTTCTGATAAGGCAGAATGTTGTTTACAGCAGTTTAAATGAGCCCTAAATTAATGATACTACTGGGGAAGGCAGCAACTTCATTGGCTCTGTATCAGCTTAGCACAGCATAGGCTCAGAATGCTGTGCATGCTCTTCCCACCTTAGGTTACAAAAAAGAAGGAAAAAAAAAAAAAGTGAGAGGTAGATTCCTGCTAATTCCATTCTGCACTGAGGTTTATGGGCCTCAGTCCCTGTGACAGATAACAACAGGGCCTGGAATTTCAAAGGGCGATGATAAGTGAGGTGACAGCTCCCAGACATCTCTTCCTCAGTCCAGGAATCAGCCCTTGAGCTATGAGTGATACACACTTTAGAGAGGAAATACCAGTCTTCTTCATATGTTGATTCCCCGATTATAGGAAGAGCCAAAATATCTTTTACTTTCCAGCTCTTTCAAGAGTGACAAAAAAGCTGAGACTAAGGAAAAACTATAAGAGGATTAATTTTAAAACAACAATACATTTTCTTGCTACTAAAATAAAATAATCTCATGTTATAAACTTAATTTTATGTTTTGTCTTCTCCATGGGGTACAATCCCTCATGAACAGAATCTAAACCAATCCACTTAAAATCTCATTCACGAGAAAACAGTGCTAAACGGCACTGCTACTGCGCAGTATTCATAGTAACTATAAGCATGGTCTTAGGAAAAAGACAGCAAACATTTGCAAGACCTCAGTTTCAGAAAGGACTCAGCTTTTGAATATGAAGTATGTCTCCCTCCTGCTTTTGCTCAAGTGGTGTTTACTTCAGCTAATGGAAATAGTCTAACTATGCAGCCTTTTCATATGCTGGGTGGTGAGCTTGCAGAGCAACTGGGTCAGGGCGTGCCTCATGCCTTTTTCATGAAATGTGTCTTTTGTTTATTATGTATTGCCAAATTATGTCAGGAAAGCTGTGTGTATGTGTCTGGCGTTGATTGGATTGGCCCACTCCCAGCACGGTGATCTGTGATCAAAAAGAATTCTCTTAAAGGTCAGCAGTAAGACCACGAGGCAGACTGGCACCACAGGGACAAACTAAGAGATTTGACATCACCTGACCATATTGATTAAAGAATACACGTATAAATATGTTAGTGTCACTGGTAGTCAGTGGAGTGCAGAGACTTGCCTCACCTCATGGGAGACTGGGAGAGTTGTTTTTGCTAGAACTCTTGATGAGGCTGGGGGTGGGAGTGAAAGAGAAGGCATTTCTTATCTGCACCTAACGAGATAACTTAGATTAAGAAACCTCTTTTCACTTCTTTAGTATGTTACTTCCAAGGTAGTTTGCAATTTATTTTTACAACTTCTTTATCTGACAGACACATTGGCAACCTCAATATTTCAGTGAGCAATGCAAAAATGTAGTGTTTTCTGTAAAAACCTTCGGAATAACAACCCTCTTGTACCGCCCTCTAGAGTGCCAGCATCTCTTCAGCAACTTCCTCCTGTGCATCTCTTCAGCAACTTCCTCCCTGAACCCCCTGCAAGACTATGAGATGGTGCCCCAGCCTCATCAAAGCTCCTCGCTGAACAGGGCTTGAGCATTCACTGTTTTACCAAATGTCTGAGCAGGAACCCAGGCATTCAGGTTGCAAGGAGTTATAGCTTACTTCAGGCAGACTAAGATATAGATAAAGGTTTAATACAGACCTGCAGTCTAGATACAGAGACATGTTTAAGTATACGTCTGTCTCACCTTGCCTGAAAATGAAAGATATGGGGCTTCATTATCGGCAAGCAGGAGAGAGTTTTCCTTCTCCCCGCCTAGTTCCAGGAGCTATGTAAATGAAAAATAAAATGCTGCATCCTTTAAGGAAAAAATAACTGAAGGGATAACTTAGTCAGCAAAGATAGTTGATAAGCACAGAATGTGCACATTCAGCTCTGTGAAGAAATGTTCACTGTAAACTGGCTCTGCAGCCTGCTGGCGGATAAAGTTGGATACTTTTGACATACACTTGCCAGTTTGCAACACCATATACATCAGAGTTGAGATCTTGCATATGAAAGAAATTGACAAATAAGCTTATAAAGACACTCAGTTAAGCCTCAGCAAACCTTTACATTTGGTCACACTCACACTTCAACATAGCTGACATTGATTCTTGTATTCAAGATCAGCTAAAATTCTGTCTGGTGACAGATTGGTTATATGACATCTAGGCCCATGACACGATCATACCTAGGGCACAGCTGAGAGGCAATCTCATGTTCTACAGATGGAGGAGAAATGAGGCACCATGAAGGACTCTGTTAAGCATGATTTCACTCTCTAGTTCTAAATCCTATAAAACGTTATTCGCTGAACTGTCTCCTAATTATACCTTGATTAAAGAAATGAGCATCTAAATAGTATTTTTTCTGAAGATCAAGTCTATCTCAAGAAACATGCATTTAAACTCAGTGTCAGCAATGTTGTAGGAGACTATCCTTTAATCTACCAATGTCATTTTTAAAGTAAGAGTCACTTGCTAATAGAGGACTGACAAAACAGAATTACTTCAGAATGAGAGAAAACAGAAATAAACATAAGTTTGTAGCAGAAAACAAACAAACAAAAAAACACCTGATCACACATATAGAAGAGCAAGTACACACACACACACACACACACACACACACACAAATGGCTTTGACACCTTAAATCAAGATGTTTGTTGGTTGTGGCTTCAGACATCTACTTTAATGCTGTATGACCAATTTACACCTGTTTACACCTGAATGTCCCTAAACACACCAAACTTTGTCTACAGACACAGGAAAGTTACATTCTGACACTTCCTGGCTGTGCAGACACAAGACAAATGGTTAAGGCCTGGAAGCATGCTCAGGCTCTGCTGTACCTTGAAGAAGCTCACTTTATCTTTTCAGAGGGCTCCAAATAGCAAAGCAACTGTTTCCCCTCCCTCTGCAGTCTAGGAGACCCAGGGATAAAGACCTATATCACCTTGCTCATAAAGGGGCTAGTAATTGTATCTGGTGGAGGATGTTACATTTAAGTTGTGGGAATTAGTGATGAGTCTCTTTGAAGTAAGTCCACTCTTCAATAATAAGGAAACATTAATGGGATCAGAAAACTGTGAATTCAAGTGCTTAAAAGAAATGCAACAGAACAAGCCAAGTGCCTACTCTGAATGTTGAGTTACACAAATTAGAAACAGGTTCCACCAGGAAGACAGGGTGTTCAGCGATGCAGGAGTGAGGGTTCTTGCTGTCAACACATGAAATCTGGATGCAAAATCCTAACTCTAAATTAGTGGAATGGGGAATTCCTGCACAGCTCAGGTCCTTGTGAAGGAGACAACTGTCACCCTGTAGCAGGGATATCTCTTTTCTTTTTGAATCCTTTACCGGAGCTGTGGGTTGAGGAATCACTGATGGAAGCAGATGTCTCCCTAACATAGTCTGTGCCCATAGGATGGCATGGACTAGCTTCTTGGCAGATCTTCCTGTCTAGTTTTGCACGTCCTTGCCAGTTTTCTGGTTTCACATGCTGGGACTTCCTGCTTCAGTATAGAAATCTCTGGAAGAACATGGGGAGCAATAGGAGTTAAACTACACCACACAGCCAAGGATGAAATCCAGCAAAATACCCTGCATTTAGAGTAGGTAGCTGTTTAGTCCCCATAAGGCTGTTCAGCAGGCAGGTTGAAGCTGGCTCAGCTAAGTCTGTGTGTTGCAGTGGCACGTGCGGTAAAGACAGCCCATCTACCTCTAACTCATCTTCCTACCTCCTTATCAAGAAAGAGTGAAAAGAAACAGTTGTTGCCTGGACTCAAACAACAGCTCTTCCTTGTCCTGTTAGCAAGAATCGGGACCCCTGTGCTGGGAGATGAGTGGCTGCACAGTACCCAGAGCTCTGGCACTGCCTAATAATTACGTGAGTGCTTGGAAGAGCCTTTGAGCCCAGGACAAAAATTAGGAATAAAGTGACTTCAGAAAGACTTCGGTCAGCTTTCATGTACTGACACCCGGGAGACAAACTGAGAAGACTTCCCTGTTTTCAACAGTGATTACAGCCTGGAGTCAATCACTTTTGTCAGTCTTTTTCTGCCAGAGGAGACCATAGTTACAGACCATAGCTTTAAAAAGTCTTGTCTCAGTGATGACTGCCTCAGGCCACCTTTCCCTCTCTGTGCTGTGCTGTCCAGCACACGAGGGTGGGACACGAGGCTTTTTACTTCAAAGATTAACTCAAAAACTTAGCTTTGGTAAGTTAGTGTTCAGTGATTATTTTTTGTGGGCTGGTTGGGTTGTTTGTTGGTTTGGGTTTTTTTTGGGGGGGGGGTTGGTTTTGGGGTTTGTTTGGGTTTTTTTGCTGTTTTTTTTTTTTTTGGTTGGCTGGTTGGTTGTTGTTTTTTTGTTGTTGTTGTTTTTTGGTAATACAAAGTGTTATGGTGACTTCCTTCCCTTCCAGCCTCAGATGCAGACACCCATGTGAGATATTCAGGTGGGCATCTAGTGTATTTCTGTCCTTGTGACCCAGGTTAGCTCTCCTTGAGCCTGTTAAGTTAGTCCTTGGAGACAAATGTGGAGAATAAAAAAAAAAAAAAAAGAAAAAAAAAATCCTCTCAGGATTTAATCATCCCCAAGAGTGAGGCAATGTGCAATTGGTAAGAAAGGTCACTGAGGGTCAAGAGGATTCAGGAAGAAAAGTGCCTTTCATGAGGAATTGCAAATGTTTACTTTAAACAAGTATTTAAAAAGTTAAGATCCTGAAAGAAGCCATACGTTTTGATTTTGAGACCAATTAGTCTGCCTCATCTGCACTTTATTTTGTGGACTTTTGGCCTTTCGCTTCTGAAGGCAAGCAGGCTAATGTGCTAGCACAACCCCTGATGCGCAAGGGAAAGCTGAGGGGCAGCTGCCTGAGATTATTTTTAGAGATGCACTTGAAAATGCTTTTCAGAAATTATACAAAGATTGACTGCATAAAGAAAAGAGGTTTTTTACTATGCTTAGAGTATAGTAGAGGAGGGCTCTTGTAGTCAGCACACCACAATGCTCATCTCTGTTTTGCAGTTGTATTTGATAGCAAGTCCTTGAGAACTCATTAGGGCTTGCTTTGCATATCTCATCGTTCTGCTTTCCCCCTTGCCTTTCCAAGAGGGCTATTTGAATTTTTTTATCTTCAGAAAGGTGTTATTCAGCATGAAGAATGTCACAAGACAAGGAAAACATGCCATTGGGGGGGAAAAAAAAAAAAAAGTGTCTCTGTGAACCACACTAGCAGTACTTTATTTGTTTGGCCCCTGTCATGGCACATAGCCTTTCAAAACAACTAAACAAAAGAAAGCCAATGTGAAACAGTTCCCCTGCTCAAGTATAAATATTCCTGTTGCACTCTTCACCTGAGTGGTTGGTCCTGTGTTCCACAAACAATGAGAGGGAGCACATGCCCTGGGAGGAGGGGCCTGACCCAAAGTCTTCCCGTTCCTCTTCAGCAGTCCAACAACATAGATATGCCATACTAATTAGATCATTTGCATAGCAGGAGTGGAAAATACCACAGCACCAGGTGCTTAACATACAGCACTATCTTCCTCTCTGCAGCAAAAGTATTCTAGGATTGAGTGGCAGTTTTGGTTACATGTCTCTTGAGTCTGGGTGCCTGAATTCAACCTTGGTCTTAGAAGAAAAGGGAAAGAATCCTCCAAGATCTTCTGACAATGACAAATACTTTTAATCATAGTATTTATTTAATCTTAAATCATCCATCTTAAACATCTGACAAAAATGCCATGTCTGACAGTGGAAAAATGCCACCATCTCTTCTGGTAAAAATAAGCCACTTTGAAATCTTTCTTCTAAAACAGATGATGCCTTGAGGTATTCATTCATTAAGGTAAAACTGGATGAATGATTTTCAGTTTAACTGAAAAAAAATAGAATAACTTATTGCAGAGACATCTGTAGTTTACTCATTTGTAGTTTGTAATTCACTCATTTAATAACTCAAGAGCAAGAGATTATTTTTCTCCCCAAGTCACTTTAAAATATGTTCTGAAGCTTTCCCAGTTCATGAAACTGAGTCACAAATCCGGCATCCGTGACTTCCAGGTCAAGGAAATGGTGTATAATCACTAAACAGGATGGCACTGAGTGGTGCATGGCAGTTTCCAAAAGCAAAATTCCTTAAGGATTCGCCCTCTTGTCATGTCCTTTAAGGAGAGCTGATAAAGTTCCTGAATGGACAACTTCAGTTAACATATGTATTTCCTCTCTTGATGTGAACTGCTTTACAGATGTTCCCAAATGCCTGGCCTTAGTTTCACAATATTGTCTTTTGTCTGGGTGGGTATCATGGGCCTAGTCCTACAAACCATCCAATGTGGATCTCATAGCCCTCAGTGAAAGATTTTTCCAAGCTAAGATCTAGCTTCCAAACTACACCATCCCCCCCACCCCACCCCCGAATGTTGAATGTGCAATTAGAAGTGTAAGCTCTTATAAAAAGGAACAAAAGAAAACAGAAAATGTTGACTGAGTTGAATACGTGTACATGAATTAATAAAAAATAATAGAAGTTGCAATAATTAGAAATACTTTTGTGCTGTAGTCACAGTTCATGGCTACATTCCTGTTAAGGGCTAAGATTGTAAAATTGGTTTCTTCCTTTTGCTGAGCTTTTTTTCTGAGTGGAAAGAAGTCTCCCCAGGAAAGACCAGCACAACAAGCTTTTATCCCTGCCAAAGCTCCTATCTCTCACCTTCATACCCATCAGCATCAGCAAGTCCAGGAGAAATGGATGTGCATACTGCGGCAGCTGAGCAGTATATACCCAAAAATGCACAGCCTGGACCATGCGTACAGAGCGACACCACATCACACAGGCTAGGTTCATCAGTCCAGGACTGCTGGGCATTCTTCATGCGTGATAGCCAGATGTCAGGGAGTCTGGCAGATCATCAAAATGGAAGGGCACTGGGTTTTCACTAAGAGCAAGTGGTACCTGGCAGACTTGGGCAGTTCAGTTAGTAGCAACGCCAAGCTCCTTCCATGGCAAAGCTAGCTACCTATCTCAGACAAATGATCCCATGTCTTGCTGCCTCTCATCCAGTCAGGTTTACCCCTAACTATCTGCAATTAGAAAGGAGGAATCCAGGTCAGCAAGACCTTTCTGGTCACTGTGCAGATACACAATGGAGAGTGCCAAGTGGCATATCCCAGTGGGGACTTCTGCTGCTCTGGAGTACTCATACACTGATTACCTCTTTATATAGATGCCTGAAGTTAATAATACTGGTAACTCCTATAAAGCTCTCTTCTGACTCATAGCTCAAACTACTGATAAAATCATGTTATATCTTTTGACTAAACTAGGCATGATGAGGTGAAACAACCCATTCCTGTCACTGCCAGGGTGAAAATCTGGAAATCAGCCCTTCCTCTGAGCTATAAGCCCTTTGGTTTCTCTGATAAACCTCACTACTCCAGATTACTTCTCATGCACCACAGTGATCAGTTTCCAGACACAAAGCAGTAAATCACGGTAAAAGGATGAAAGCTAATGCGACCAATTCATTAGTAACTGTTGAAGCCATTCATGAATTGCAGACATTATCCCTAAGGTCTAGAGAAAGAGACAAGCTTTCTACACATATTCATGTTGTCATGGCATAGGTGTGACTTGCTGCAGTGAGTTGAATTTGTTGTCTGCTTTGTCTTGACTTCTAGCAGCATCTTGTCTGCAAACTTAGGTTATAAACAGATCATCTCTGTAGAACATAAACATCTTGCTTTCTGATGGTTTTGAATCTGTCACGAAGGTTAGATGCATTACTGTGCTGGCTTCCCTCTTCCTTATTTCCCTACTTGCCATTAACAGTTCTTATCACAGACCTCATCTGCCACAGCGTTTACACCATCTCTTCCTCTAGTGAGTATAAGAAGGCGCAGGCATCGCTCTTGCTTCTCTGCCCCACAATGCATGGACTTGCCCATGGTCATATTTTTACCCTACAGCCTCTGTTTGCTTCCCCACTTACTTCTGACTGATGAAGCTACTTTCCTTGCATTACCCAGGTAAAGAAAGGTCAGCTACTTTAAGTGGTAAATTTGTTTCACTATTTCTGTTTCCAGCCTCCCCCAAGAAGAGAAACATGCCAGGCACTTCATTTCCCCCACTCTTCTGTTAAACACATCTTCCCTAACCCGGGTGTTATTTATACAATAAACTTGCAGACGAGGGTTTCCTTGGCAACACACATGCCTTCCTGCCTTCCTGTTATCTTTTACAACAGGCTTAAATTGTCCCGCAATAGCTTAGAGGCAGCAATTTAACACAGCTGGTGGCACAATGCCCCTATTTTGAGTACGTTTCCTTCACCAGAGGTAACTCCTGTGCTGATAACTGAGCTTTCATTCATGTGTAATGGCAAGTAAAAAGAACATATTATAGTAAAAATAGAAGCAAAGTGAAAGAAATTATGGGAGTAGTCAGAACAAAGCAACCCAGAAGCTATGCTTACTCAGTACTGCAAACCAGTCGGTGGCTGAACAGCAATAACTGAGGTACCTAAGTTTACTTCTTTTCATGAATGAAAGAACACAGTGTGCTAATTCAATTCACACAAGGGCATGAGAGCTGTCTGGGTATTTATGCTACAGTATCCTCAATAATTATACATGTTGTAATTTTATTTTTCCCTCTGTACCTTTGGCAAGGCAAGCTTTGCAAGAGCAAGTTGTGGTTTTCTTAGGCTGGTTAGCTTACTGGACACAGCAGACTCTCTAATGCACTCTTACACATCAGGGCAAGCAAATACGAGGTATGTGTTGCCACAGACTTTCTTTGGTCCCTAGTCAGTCAGTTCCTGGGATAGACATCACTGAACTCTGAATAAGAGTGTCCCTTTTATATATCTTCTAATGACTAAAGCAGAGAAGAAATTGAGAGTTTGGGGTTCATGGGTACTTGTACAAACTACGTACTGCATATTCCTCAATCCCAGAGTAATGCATCCCTGAAGTGGAAGGAGATTTTGACTAGAAGAAAGCAATGCATCTTCACCATACCCTCAAATTAGCATTTTTCAATTTTTATCTCCATTTCTCTTGACTTCACCAGTTCTGAAAGAACTAATTAAGCTTTATTGTACCGTTAATCACAGAATCACAGAACTTTAGAGGTTGGAAGGGACCTTCAGTGATCATAGAGTCCAACCTCCCTGCCAAGGCAGGATCCCCTAGGGTAGTTTGCGCAGGAATTCATCTAGGCAGGTTTTGAAAGTCTCCAGAGAAGGAGACTCCACAACCTCTCCGGGCAGCCTGTTCCAGTGCTCTGTCACCCTCACTTTAAATAAGCTTCTCATGTTGAGGTGAAACCTTTATGTTCCAATTGATCCTCATCTTATTGCTGCTAACCACTGAAAAGAAATTTGCCCCATCCACTTGACACCCATCCCTCAGATATTTGTACACATGGGTAAGATCTCCTCTCAGTCTTCTCTTCTCCAGACTAATCAGCTCCAGGTTTCTCAGTCTCTCCTATTTCAAATGCTGTATTTCAAATAAGTGCATTTGCAATTGTAACTTCTTGCTCTAACAGATTGCCTGAGTAGAACCTCTGTTGCTTGTGTGTAGAAATCTATAAACCATTTCTTGAAATCTATAAAACAGTTTTTGAATATGTTTTCATGCAGAACAAGTTCAGCTGGTGATTTGCAAGCAAGTTCTTTGGTGATTTTTACTGTTGTCCAGGAACTCATGTTGTGCAGTTGTTGATGCTGAGTAAGTTTTGCTGCAACGTTTTTTTAGGCTATTGTCTACAGTGTTGTCTGCACTGTAGACAAGTGAGTGAGGGCTGCCAGTGTTCCCAGCTCAGTAGGAGCTTTGAAATGCTGGTAGCACAGTAAGCTAGGACTGGAAAGCCTTGTTGTCAGACTGGGCGTCTCTATTGTGGCTCAGATAATGTGCTGATCTGGAGCCTGTATGGTGCAAGCTGATATTTGGCCACAAAATGCCAAGCATTTTTATAAACAAAAGACTTCAAATAGTCAGCTCTGTCAGCTTGTATTTGCAATACTTTTAAAGTGTTTGGAAGGACTGAGAGGATGCAGTTGCGTTTTCTGTGAGGGGATATGTCCTTGTCTATCTGTTATCAAGACTGCCAGAATGGTGAAACTGGGGGTTCTGCTTGCTTTCTTGCACACAATCTTGGCATTGATCACCTGAAGAAGTAGTTGACACTATTGTTTGGTTTTTGTTTTGTTTTGTTTTGTTTTTTGTGACCATCTGGTCTTGTAAGTGGAAAAAGAACAAAAATTGCACCATCGATGCAGATTGACTCACTTCTAAAAGTCTTCCTGGATGGGAAGATTCTAACCTACGAGTAGCAAACATTCTCATCAAAACCAATTCTACAACAAAGAATTGGTACAGTGCAATGTAAGACAGAAGAACACGCCCAAATACATTACCCAGAAATATTGTCTCTGTATTCTTAAATGTGAAAAGAACTCTAAATCAAGCGTAATATGCTTTCATATTGAATCAAATTGCAGGAGAGATCCAAATAATGATGGAAAAAGTGAAAGAAAAAGCATTTTGTTTCCAGTATACTCCTTTTGGAAGCACTGGATTTATAGCACCTGGTCACCTTGCAAACAGCAGTGAATGAAACTTTATTGGTAGCAATTAAAGCCTGTGATCTTTATTTCACTTGTCTTGACACTGATAGGAAATCCAAACAGAGATCAATTTCCTTAAGGGAGATGTACACTTTCTAACAGTATAGTCATCTGGGAAGATTTTCTCACCCCTTAAAATGATAAATCTGGTGAATGATGGAGTCACCTCTCACTGATATCCAGTCTCACTTATGAGCAACAGATGTGTTGATCCAAGCTCTAAAGGTGGGACATTAATAGTTTGCAGATGAGCTTTCCTGACAGAGAGGAGATTGATAAAAGTGAGAGCTGAATATTGATTAAAAAAATTAGCATAGTTATTTCAGCACTTGGCACTACATGAAAGCGGAGGAAAGTGTTCTCTTTGGCTGACATAGTCAAAAAAGTCATTCTTTACAGATTTTGCTTTTAAATCAGTCAAATAATTACTTGTTAGGAAATGAAGAACATGCAAGTATTTGAGGATGTTCTCGCCTCAGGGAAGTTGGGATTAAGAACATACAGTAAACGTACAATGGTGGAAATTCAATCACATCAGTGGGAATTTTGCCATTATCAGGATCCAGAAAAAAACTGATTCAGGCACATTTCTCTGCAGTTATCCCTATGAGTCTTTCTACATAGGGTATCAGCTTCAGGAATGGTTTCCGTATTTGAATTGTAAAAATGAAATAAGAGTTGCCACAAAATATGGAATCTTGCATGTGTTGAAAGATCTACCCAGCCCTTTTCTACAGTGGAACAACCAGTGAACACTTGAAATGCTTGAGAGATCACCCCAAGAGTGGCAGAAGGCATCCCCTCTACCTACGTGTACTGCAGAGCTCCAGTCTGCTAAGATGCTTACCACTTACATCTCTTAAAGTCTGTCCTCAAACAGACCTGAGCATCTCAAAGACAGATGCTTATTGTAGTAAATAAAACAGTCCCAGAGCACTCTCCTGAGTATTGTAACTTAACTGTTTGTAATGTTAAATTGTTAGAACAGTCCTCGACCCCCGTTATGGACTGAAAAGAGCAGCCAGGCTCTGTTTACAGTGTTTCTTAGAATAAAAGCAGAGGCTATCCAATGCTGAGCAAAGATAAGGCACACAACAACTAAATTAAATCAACACGCTGCTTGGGTTGTTCATTCTGTGTTATGAGTGTTTTGTTTTCACCTGACAAGGGCTGCTAATGTACATGAAAAAGACAACTTTCTCTGTCTGAATGACAACATGCAAGAACAGCATTGTTCTGATGTTCGGAAGTGTTAGTGCTGAACACTAATGCACTTCATGTGTGCTCTGAACAAGCCAAATACAGGGGTAATGTAAAGATAAATTACTCATTTGTCTTCTAAGCACATTGAAGCTCTCCAGATTAAAGTGTGATATATTGGTAGTGATTTTAACACCTCATTTGACATGATCTTGTGAAGAATCCTCATGAGAGTCATAAGACAAAACTGAGTCACTGTAAAGTATGCATTGGCTTAGTTCACCTGCCCTGAAAAATACTCCAGGAATGAACAACAGAAACAGTGTTTCCTACTAACACTTTGCCAAAGTATCTTTGATTTCTGAAAATAAAACTCCAGTGACAAAGTGGAGTTTCTTCTCTAAGTGTTACTATTTAAATTATTAAATCTCGGTCACAAAAGGTCACGAAGGCTACTTTCTTCTGTAACCCTTAGGGCAGAACAAATCTATGTCTGGCCAGTCAGGAAGCAGAGTTCCCCCTGCATACATTCTTGGTTGTTCTTTGTGTGGTTTTGGTGCATATCCGTAGTGCAAAAAAGAGCTACAAAGGCATCCCTTAACCTCTGAATCTACAATGCTGTGTAATATGAAAAGACAAGAAGAAAAGAATGAAGGTATATAAACTACCATGTTCCTCAAAGCAATTCTCTATTAGCATTTGTTTATCTGAGCTACAGCCAGAGATCTTCTTGGAGAAAGTGCTTGTCTAGGGGTGGAGATTCCTGGCTTCATTTTCCCTGACTTCCAACCAAGAATTTGAAAATTAAAAAGTCTGGATGCTCAGTGTGGATCAAGATCAAGAGGTGGAGATTAGATTCCCATCTGTATTTTAAACTTCTTTCTTTGCTGACAGTGGGAGTGCAGATACCTGATCTATTTCAATGTAAGAGCTTATTCTTACATATATTCAGAGGAAAGTATGCTGAGGCTCCAGATTAACTTTGGAGCTTAAATGTTCTTTCGTGTAAGAATAAAATCTTGTATATAAATACACAAAATAATAACCAACTAATAACTATTAATCCCTGAAGGAGACTGAGTATCAAACTGATTGTGGTTTGTGTTTTTCTTTTTTTCTCTTATTCTGACTATGTTTGAATCCAATTTCTCACATTAACATCTGCCTCTCTTTGTTTTCCAGAACTGATAGTCTTGGTTTTTTGAAAAACCCCTGTGAATCATGCATATGTTTATGTAGCAGATGCTAAAAATAAATACCTGTTCAGGAGTCATCAGTTGATTCTTCATGCACTGTCTACCCCAGGTTCTAGGCAGAAACTGTCAGCTATCAAAGAAGTTGTTCAGAAATCAATAAGCCTTTGAACGAAAAGGAACAAGTATTTTTTCCTAGCAACTTGTCAGGCCATGAAGGTAAATATATCTAAACCGCTATAAATATGTGATAATCATCCAGAAGATAAACATTGTGGTAGCAGAAAGAACAATTTAATTCCATGAATTGATGCCCAGCACACAAGGAAAATAGCATTCAAGGCAAGTCTCAATAACTCAATAACCTCTTTCCATCAGGCCAGCTGCAGGTTTAAAGTCTGTGTTGTGGGTTTGGTTTTTTCCCCATAACGTTTTTCTTGCAGTGAAGAATGTCTGAGTTCTGAGTAATGTTTCCTGGTTTGTGATGATCAAATTCATTCAAGCTTTCCCAGAGAGTCGTTACGTTATGTTACGTTACCTTATATTACGTGTCAGAGAAGGGCAATGAAACTGGTGAGGGGCCTCGGGCACAACCCTGTGAGGAGAGACTGAGGGAGATGGGGGTGTTTAGCCTGGAAAAGAGGAGGCTCAGGGTGACCTCATTTCTGTCTACAACTGCCTGAAGGGAGGTCATAGCCAGGAGCCAGTCGGTCTCTTCTCCCAGCCAACCAGCAACAGAACAAGGGGACACAGTCTCAAGTTGTGGCAGGGGAGGTATGGGCTGGGTGTTAGGAGCAAGTTCTTCACAGAGAGAGTGATTTGCCATTAGAATGGGCTGACCAGGGAGGTGGTGAAGTTGCTGTCCCTGGAGATGTTCAAGAAAAGACTGGATGAGGCACTTAGTGCCATGGTCCAGTTGACTGGATAAGGCTGTGTGATAGGTTGGACTAGATGATCTTGGAGGTCACTTCCAACCTGGTTGATTCTATGATTCTATGATTACATTACATCAGTGCAGCAAACTGTACCTTATGTTTCCAGCAAATACAAGATAATTCTCATAGGGAGCAGTGAATGAAATGTAGCCAAAACCACCCACAACATCTATGTGCAACCTATTCCAGAGAAGAATAAAAACTTCTCAAAATCCAACATCTTAATGGAGTTTTATCACCTGAAATTGGCATTCAACTGATCAACTGACACAAAACCTTGGAGGATGAGGAGGATGTCTCCTCCTGTCATAGTCATCAGCTATATCTTTGGGAAAAAAAAATTACTTTTTCTCTGGTTTATACACTACTTCACATTTCTTCTTGGTGCAGAGTACTGAAATATTAACCTGCCTTCTGTGAGTTACAGGTACAGAGAAGTTCTAAGTTGAATGGTATTGAATGGTATTTTCATTGTCATTCATTTTCAGGTCATTTCATGCCTTTTGTTATTGTTTCAGTTAAGAGATGTGCAGTAGCCACAGACCTACACAGACCTCCGCTATACGCCTTGCAGCAGAAAAGGCTGCAGGGGATCTAACCGACTGGCCAGGCTGGCTTCAGAAAATAGGCAGAACAGAGAGATGATCTGATGTCTCTGTAAAAAAATGGATTCTTCCTTTCTGAGAGCCTGTGTCAGGACATTCTTAAAACACTTTGCAGATAGTAATCCTCTGCTGCTGAGTCTAGGAAAAGTTTCCAGGATGACTCCAGGCAGATTACTTTGACGTGCTTGCCCCTCATCCTTTGTGTATGGAATAGGGATAATGTGGGCTTACACATTATTATTATCCAGGTTGTACTGTGAGGCAAAAATAACAGAAGTTAGTGACGTGTTTTGAGAAAGTACCACTGCAGGACAGAAAGTAAACTTCAGATCAGCTCAGCAATAAAGGGAGGAGATAGAAATAAAGCAAGATAATGGTGGGATTGAAAACCCTCCAAAGCAGGATACTTCTTTAACTCTCAAGTAGTTTTGAATGTGTGAAGTACAGGGTGACATAAAAAAGTAAATTATCAGGAGTAAAAGTGTGAAAAAAGTGTTAATTGAACTGCATACCTATAGGCCAGCTAAGCCCTTGGCTCATGGTGGTGTGTGTGCTGGAAACCCTCACTTCTAGTACATAGCTTCACCTTAGTTTTAATCATAAGCATTCCCTATACTTCAAATATTTTTTACTTTCCATAACATTTCAGGTGAGAAAGGAGTTTTCTAAGGCTACAAAGGCACTGAATCTTTTTGGTGCTTAGCTCTCTGTAATACTTCAAACATTAGTTATTTGAAAACTACCTTAATTCTATAGAACACTCCTGACTGGGAGTGACACAGCTCTGGAGGAGGACATGGAAGGGAGGTGGGGTGCAGGATCACTGAGACTACAGCTGTTCCAAGCTGCCTGTCTGTCAAAAGTCAATCAATCTGCCATAACTACAAACATTTCAGAGCTGTGATTTGTTCTTTGCCTAATTTGTGGGCCATGGCTGTTACATTACTGTCACTTTGATATAGCCCATGAAACATAGACAGAATTGCAGTTATCACTTCATTATAAGGTCATTTTCAACTTCCAAAACAACTCAGAACGGATATTGATATTGAAACATTTGCAGAGAAACAAATTATAGCTTCATTCCTTTGAAAACATGGCTATAAGTTCAAGAAAGAATCTGATTTGGCAGCTGTTTTGACAAACCAGAAATTAATGCCAGTTTCAGACACATATACAATAAAACTACTGATGTCTGCAGAATGGTTTACATGAAGCAGCTTCAAATGTCTTATAGTGCTGAATAATCTTTCTATTGAGAATTTAATTCCTTTCAGCAATAAGAATATTTCATGTTCAACCATCTTCTTTTTAATCCTTAGATCCCAATTTTGTTCACAGATGAGAAATGTTGGGGGGTTGGACTAGATGACCTTTGGAAGTCCCTCCCAACCCAGACCACTCTGTGATTCTGTGAAATACTTGAACATTCATAGATTGTGTGTTCCATATCTGTACAAGTCTAAATACATAATGTTTCTGCTGAAGTATCTGTGCTGTAGAAAGTACAAGAATAATCATAACCCTTTATTTGAAAATATGAAAGAAAAGAACCTAATAATATGTCCTCAAATACATTCTATATATGTACTGTAACTTTTTCTGTACAACACTTATGTTTTTAATACTGATTAGTAAGGCCTTCATCTTGATTTAATTAAGTTGTTTAATCAGGTGTGACAGGGACTTAATGGGAACATTCTTGCAGCCCATGTTACGTACAGAAGCACAATGTATACACAACTCCAGGCCTGGCCAACACAGAGTGTGAGACAGTCTCTCCTAGAAACTGGTTGTTTTACTCAATTTGATAACTTTGAATTTCTCAAAAAACGTCTGTTTGTTGCATTTTTGTAGCTCACTGAGAAGTCTTCTGTTTTGTTTGACATCCTTGTCCCAGTCTAATTCAATTTGATTTAGTTGTGTACAGCAGCAAGAATGAACCCAAGTTGGGAAGATGTTAACTTATTCCACACTCTGCCATGTGGCAGGGTACTGTGTCTCAAAAGTTGATGACTATGGCATAGGAAATGCCAGTCTGGGAGGAAGTATAATTGGTAATTAGTAGCTCTTGTCACTCACAGGCAATATTGGATGGCCTTGACATGTCAATATCAGCAGAAGATATTTAAGACTTATTTTCAGATTTCTTTTAACAAACTGATACTCAGATGAACGGCTCAGATACCTGCCAAGTTTCATTTGGAAAGGGTTTTGTCTCAAATTAATTTAAATAATAATTTAGTCTTTTATTGAATTTACTTTTTATCAAATCCAGGTCATATGGGGCTTTGATTTGAGCAACCTGGTCTAGTAAGAGGTGTCCACGCCTGTGGCAGAGAGGTTGGAACTAGATGATTTTAAAGGTTCCTTCCAACCTATTACTCTATTCTATGCTTTTATGATTCTGTCATGTTTCGCAACAGTTGACTGTTTGGGTTGTTTCAATCTCTCATCTGAGAAAATATAGTTGTCCTCTTGCATTTATCTTGCCACTCAATTTCATCACAGAAACAAAAAATCTGGCAAATCAGAATATTGAGAATGGTCTAACACTTATGCCACAAATTCTGTAATTTAATCAATTACTAGTAAATGAATTTTATTTTTACCAAAAAATTTTAATGTTTATGCTTAGCAATCTCTGAGCAGGGGTTCTTTATCAGTCTTTTATTTATGAGGACTTCAGCTGTTGCATATAAACTTAGCAAACATCAGTTGACTAGGAAACCAACACAACACATTACTCTTCAGAAGCGAGGAACAACTGTTTCACTCACTGGTGGTGACTCAGTAGGCAGTGGCACTGTGAAAACGTTACTTTTGAACAGAACTTCCTACAATACTGGAGAAGCTCGTTTCAGAAGCAAGATATGTTTCTGCAACAGAGCTACAAAATCCAGTCTGTACATGGAACATAAAACTAAAAAACAACTGATTTATAATATAGCTGGTTTTCCCCCCTTCTGCTTATGATATCAGTAATGAGGGTAGTGTCTAAATGTGGATACAGTGAAAAGTCAATCCTATTGTGCTGCCTGACCTTGTTTTCAGAGGCATAATTTCACTGAAACACCTCAGAAATAAGCTGTTTCTCTGAAATTACATTTCCTTCTTTTAAATTTATCACAGCAAGGGGCACTGTGAAAAACATGCAGCATAACTTCGTGGATTGCTTCCAAACACATGTAAATAATGAATTAAATAACTACAATCCATGTTTGGAAAATACTACCTACTCTCTGATAAGCTTAACAGTACCCAGAGTATTAAACGACTGCACTGATTTAATTACACCAGATGACTGTTTCTTCACACATTTATATTGCAAGTAATAATAGCACAGCCATGACGATCTGAAGATGCAAGTCAATCGAAGTCCGAAGGTTGGTGCAAATACTTTAGTCTAGATGTTTTCTCGCCCTGCAGACATACTTTGCTTAAGATTATCTTCTCTCTTCGAGACACCTGCAACCTTGTTTTGCCGCTTCCCGTCAGAAGCTGTTACAGTCATGGCTTACCGTCACCATCAACGCTGCCTTTTAAGTATGTGTACTGCGTTGTTAACCCAAAACACATCGCTGGGACTGCAGAGTTTGCTAAATTTTTGAAGCTTAGCTTTTTTTTTTTTTTTTTTTTTTTTTTTTTTGTGGATTTAAGAGCTACTCCCCGATCCCCTGGCTAATTATCCATTACTATGCTCTTTTAAACATTAAACAAAACCCTTTATTTACCTTCCCTCTTGCCTGATAGTCCTCAAGGGGCAAAGCTGCTTCTGCTTTGGCAACTTGAACCTATGTGACCTGAGTAGTCATTTGAGATGTTAATTCACTGAAGAATGAAGCTCAACAATGACGGATCGAAGAATTTTCCCCCAGAAGAAAACATGGTTACGTAAGCTTTGTGTATTGATCAGCTAGGTTCTCTCCAGAGCCTTAGTGTTAGACAGCTTCGAACACAAAGGGAAGCTTAATCTTCCCTTGATATTTTAGGAGAGAACTCTGGATCTCTATAAGGGTACTCTAGCAGAGCCTTCTCCTTTAAAGTGTTGCCAGAACAGCCATGCATTTAGCCTTTAACTCAGAAAAGTGACTTAGTTTTCATTTGGGTTTCAGAATTCTAATATTCTTTCTCACAGTGACTTTTCTGTTATCACGACAAGGTCAAAACATACAGAACTTCAAACTTTTCTACTCTCTGTAGGATCCTTTTGATGCTTCAAATATAATATTGAAGAAACAAAATTTATTTAGGAAGAAGAAAATAGCACATTGAGATAAATTATGTGCTATGTGGCTGCTTCAGAGTCTTGAAAGTGGTATCGCATTGAACTCAACAGCAAAATTCATGTTGATTTTATTAAATTACCACTCCACCTTTTATCTTCAGCTAGTATAAAACCAGGTAGGTGGTACAAACTGTCATAACTGTTCAGAATTCTGAATTGCCTCAGTTTGGAATATGTCCATACCTCTTTCAACTGTCACAAAAACATTAAAACCCTCCTGTACTCTGGGAGGTGGATCATGCTCCTATTCAGACCCAGACTCCGAGGTGATAGCTTTGTTGGCGACATCTGAACCCATCTGTCTTGCATCTAAATGTCTAGTCTTGAGGTCTACGGTAATGGGTTGGACTTGATGATCTTTGAGGTCTCTTCCAACCTTGGTGATACTGTGATACTGTAAATAAATGTAATGAGGAATGAGAAGATTTGAAATACAAGGTGAATCTGCAGGCAGTCATTACTGGATGATGACAGTATCCTATGCCGTTTCTAGCTCCAAAGAGCCTTTAAGACTTTTAAGAGTACAGTAACAGTAATTTAAAGAAAAAACATTTTATTTCTAAATCCTACTCACGAATATCCACATAGCTGGCTTCAGCTGAATGCAGTCTGATGTATGCTCAGTAGATAAATCAAAGTCGCGTCGGGAGGGCACTTAGAACGGTATTCTCACCTTACTTGCTGAAGGCAGAGCTCACTTCTCTCTGGAGCATGGGGTGTGGGAGGCAGCCCTGGATGGCAACGGCATGTGAAAGGAAACTTTAGCAAGGTAGAGCTCTTTCGATGCTGCAACTGCAGCTGCAGGAGCCACAGCCTCTTACACAGCCTCCCAAGGCCGTGGTACTTCTCCCGGCAGATTTTGCAGATTTTGCCGTTTAAGCAGCTTCAGAGCAATTTCTGTGCAAAATGAGCCATTATGCGAGATCTCCAGTGGAAAACTGAGACGGGGAGACAAAACCGACATGGCTTTAGTGTGCACCCAGCACAATCTCTCAAAAGCACATTTCCCTTAGGAATCCCATCGTCTGACCTTCATTAGTTTTCAGAAAACAGGGAAAGAGTCTTAATTAACGGAAAACGACTGCATTGTGCCTATGCAGGTTGTCTTGAATTGCAATCACTTTAACATTTGAGGGTGACAACAGCGGCATTTGTTTTGTATGAAAGACCTACAAAAATATGATCGGCATCCAAACGTGCACATAAAACAGCAGGCAGCAGATGAAAAAAGAATAAAGAAGGGGAAGAAAGGCAGAAAGAACTGTTTATTGGGCTGTCAATGGTAATTTGTGATGATTCATTTACACAAGGTGTTTCTTAATTTCCAAATGTCTTATCTTCGTTCAATAGAACTTTATATTCATTTTGTGCCCTCAGAACACATATGCTCTTCTGTTTGTCTTTAGAACTTCTCCATATTTCTTTCCCTTCTCATTTAATTCTAAATTACTGTTAATAACACCGTAGAAATAATGTTTCTATATTAAGTAGTATCCAGTCTTTCCAAAACTACCTCTGTCAAAGAAGCAAATGACAGATGAGTGCCATTCGGATGGATTATTTAATGCAGAGCTCTTGAGCATTGATGAGGGTCAATTGCTGCCTTGATTGTTTCTGAAATAAATAAATATACAGAGTTCCAACACTGGAGAGTACCACAGGCCTTTGATTCCATTAAATGGGTAAAAGTACAATAAAGGGATATGACTAAATGTGTCCCCCACTGCAGCCAGAATTGTGTATTGTACAAGTATCTCAAAAAGATTTACAGTGGAAATAATTTTCCTAATCTTATATACAGGGCTTAACATGGTGATTAACTCATTTCTCAGAGTCACTACTGTTGCAAAAATCCAGTTCTTTCCAAATATTCATCCATCTATTCTGAATTTTGATGGTGCACTTATTTTTCAGGCTTATGTCTTCCTGAATTATTCACTTTAACAATATTTTCTGCAGCAAATCCTTGAAGTACATTATGTTCTGTGTGTGAAAATCTATTTTTCTATTTCAGAACTGTTATTCTTTACCAAAGTCTTCTTTTTCTGTTATTAAGGATGTATTAAAAACTGATGTGCACTACAACTCCTTTATTTCTCAAAAACTTCCAAGCTTCTGTTCCCTCTTATTAATGTCTTCATTGATCTTTCTCAGTATTTGGAAAGATGTCCTTGTTAAAGTTCATATCAGTTGCTCTTTAGGTGGTACTAATTTTTCTCCCTGGCTACATTTTGATGGGGTTGGCCAAGTACAACTGTAACCATTACTTAAAGTGAGGGAGTGATGAGGACTGAGATATGACAGCCTTCTTCTTGCTGTCCCTTCCTTAATGCCATGGACACCCTTTTGGTTTAACTGGCATTAAGCAGAGGTTTCTTCTAGACCATCTGTAATGACCTGCAAGACTTCAGATCTTGAAACTGCTATCACTTCATTAAGAATAGAGTCTGGTGCCATAAGGAATTTCATTGTTTCTTTTTTTGCTTGTGACCTTGCTTTTGATTGTAAGGGAAGAAAAAAAAAACCAACTGAAAACAAAAGCAAACAAAAAAAGAGAAAACCAGAATGAGAATCAAACTCATAATACATTGCCTGATGACTTCGTCACACCTACATTTCTTAATTGCTGATTGATCTAAATCACTTAGCATCATCTACAAATTTTATTACTTTGCCCTGTTGTCAGATTATTAATAAACAGCCTCAATCCCAATGAGATAAACTGCAGACACTTCACTATTAATCTTATTTTTAGATAAAAGATGTTTCTTTATCCTTTGTATTTGCTGTATCTTGGCCCATTTCCGCTATATGGCAGAACATTACCCTTCACCTTCTAGGTGTCTGATCTTCTTTAATTGGCACTTTGAAGAACTTTAAATCTGAATAATTATATCTACCAGCACTTCTTTACCCACTAATTTGTTGACTCTTTAATGAATCCATTTTTGTAATAGTTTGGTTTTCATCTAGGTGGTTGCATAACAGCTACTTTAAAACAGCACACCTTCCTCTGAAGTCTCCCCACAAATTTCAATTTTAAACTCACTATTCTCCAGGCCTGCAGTTTAGCAACTGTTTTTATTGTTTTCTTTGTTTTAGAGGCTTAACAACCTATTTTGCAACATCCTCTGCGTTCATATATGATTATATTTCTAGTCACATTTGTTTCAATTTCTCAGTGTAAGAATTTAACTTCTATCCTGCATGATGACCTTTTGATGTATATTCGACAGTGTATGGAAATTCCTAAAATATCATATCCATTCAATGCAACTTCCATATACAGTCATCAGAAAGCTGAAAAATTATCCTCAATAGCCAGTTATCAACTTCTACCTTAACTATAGGCTTTGTCTGTAACTCTCTGACAGTTACACCTATAGTATCTTTTTCTCTAATTCAGTTTAACTCTCTTTCTCCATTGCCTTTCAGCATAGCTCAGCTGATTTTATATTGTACACAGCAATGAAGCTACCAAAGCAGCATAAAAACTCCTCCAAAGCACTTACAAATGAGATTATGTTATACTTCATGGCTGATGATGATAGAAAGGGAATGGGAAGTGATGAACTGAGATATTTCTTCCAGTTTGATATTCAGAATTTTCACAACCCTGATGGACATGGTCACTTCCTGCCTGTTGCTTGTAACAGCACATCCAGTCCATAACCCACAACTTGGCTTTAGTCATGACATTCTTTCTCAGGTCTTAGACATTCAGTTTTGACTTGCTTTGATTTTGCTCAAAACAGAGAACTTACACATTTTGGTTTTATCTTTTCCCTGCTCTCTGCTGTGCAATGAATAGCCATGTAACAGCAAAGCCAACTGGCTATCCAGATGTTCCCCAGGGTTTTCAATCGTGAAATGCTTCTATAGGGACACATGTAGCAGCCAACTGTTGCCTTTTAACAAGTATCCCAGTTGCACAGCCCTGAGCAAACACTCCACCTGAGAACCATCTCTTTTTCTGGTATTGTTTTCCTACCCGAGTAGATTCCTTTGCCCTCAGTCACCTTCACCACTGGCTGCACACATACATGAGCCATGGGTTTTGCAGTGCCAGCACCTGATGAAACGTTCAAGACATTTTAGTGTTTATTTCTCTTATGAGCGCCTGTATATCCCAACTGGATTCCCTTTACATGTCCTATAGGCTGAGGAAGTTACAGCCTCAAAGCCATTATCACATTTCCTTTTACTCTAACATATCATTATGGCCTTTATTTGGACATTTTCCAAACATCAGGACTTTAGATGCTGAGGTGAGGTAAGACAGTATCCAAGACAACACATTTATCCTCTAGTGAAGGCCAAGAGGCTTCATTCTTTATAAGTGAGCCATTCCTTCTTCAGTTCTAGAAAGCTTTCTTCAGCTAATCTCTGCAACTGTTTCTTTGCCAGATCTTCTTTTTTAGTGAGAAGTTGATATTGGTTCTCCCAGAGCTGAACATCTTTCAGATGATAATTTAATCAGGGACTGGAGACACCAAAAAAGTTTTAAACAGCTGCTGTTCATACCAGTATCCTATTACATTCTGCCTGCAGAAAAATGGAACTTTCTTGTCCAGAAAGAATATAAAATTTAAAATATATATTCTCGTTGCTTTCATTAGCCTAAGCACAGCTTCCAGAAAGGGGCAGTGTGTTTAATTCACAGATATTTTATTCTGTATCAGGGAAATTTTTCTGATGTATTGGTATACATGAACCTATGGATAATCATAGAATCATAGAATGATCTGGACTGGAAGGGATCTCCAAAGGTCATCTAGTCCAACACACACACACACAGAGTCAGCAGAGCCATCCTCAACTAGATCAGGTTGCCCAGAACCATGTCTAACTCTCACCTTGAATATCTCCAGGGATAGGGCCCCAAACACCTCCCTGGACAACCTGTTCCACTACTTTCATGGTAAAGAATTTGTTCCTGGCATCCAATCTAAATCTGCTCATCTCTAATTTGAAACCATTACCCCTTGTCCTATCACCACAGGCCTTTGTAAACAGTCTCTCTCCAGCCCTCTCACAGACCTCTTTCAGGTACTGGAAGGCTGCTATTAGGTCTCCCCAGTGCCTCCTCTTCTCCAGGCTGAACAAACCCAACTCCCTCAGCCTGTCTTTGCAGCAGAGGTGCTCCAATCCCCTGATCATTCTCATAACCCTCCTCCAGAATACGTCAGGTCCGTGGCCTTGCTATATTGTGGGTTCCAGATCTGGACGCAGTACTCCAGGTGAGGTCTCACCAGAGCAAAGTGGCAGAACCACCTCTCTGGATCTGATGGCAGTGCATCTTTGGATGCAGCCCAGGATGTGGTTTGCCTTCTGGGCTGCAAGCTCACCCTGTCTGCTCATGTCCAACTTCTTGTCCATCAGCACCTCCAAGTCCTTTTCCACAGGGCTGCTTTCTCTCACCTCATCCTCCAGTCTGTATTGATAGCGAGAATTGTTCCAGCCCAGGTGTTTTTTCTCTTGATGACATTTTCTGCCTGTTTTGTGTGCAAAGCATTATTGGTCTCTTTCTGCCAGATCACTGTGCTGAAATTCTGCTCACTGAAATTATATTTCTAACCAACACCATCAAGTACCCTTAGAGAGATGGTATTCCTAAGACACTTTGAGCATACAGGCTTTGTTACTTCGTAAACTTGTTGAATACATTCAGGAAGGTCACTTTGAATTGAAGTACTGATCTCCTATAAGGAGATGTGCTATGTTTCCTTTGCCTCCTGTCTGCAAATTTAATCCACAAAGTTGAATTTTTATACACTGATGTAAATACTGAAAGCAGTCCTGGAAAATCAAGGGATTCACTCTCCTAAGGAAGTTAAACCCCCGCCATGTAGGACTGTTCTGCTGGATGTTATTGAACTTGACATGATTCCTTGCCTTCTCTAGCAATAGCAATAATCTCTAATGTGAATTTATTCAGTATTGCATTATATAAATCACAACAATTTTAGCTGTCATTCTCTGGAGTGTCCCCATCTGTATACTCTCAGAGAAGTTTATGTTCAGGATAAGATTTCAAATTCTGACATATTTGTCTCTGTTTAGTTTGAGTCCTGACTTGAATATTATTTGGTTTTGTTCTTCTGATTTTTTTTTTTTTAAACCTTGGTGTTGTAGGTTAGGAATTAATTTGTTGTACCATAGAGATAAATTCCTCCAGAGGACTAGATAGAACCAAGGGTGTTGAGGATCTGTCCCTGAGGGAGGACACAGGACATCACAATTTGTTATTCCATCCCATACCCTGCACCTCCCTATGTAACGGGCAGACCTCCTGCCATAGCTCTCTCTCTCCTCTCCACTCCAAGGCTATGGCTGCAGTTATCGCTCTGGTTTGTGTGGCAGTGAGGCCTGACTGGAAAACCATTTCTTACTGCATGGCTGAGGTCTGCTCGGGGTTGGGGCAAGGCGCGAATGAGGTCTAAGATGCTTGGCTGGTTGAGGCCCAGTTGAGGCCTGGTTTGGGGCCCTCTTGAGGAACTGGGCCAAGGCTGGTTCTGAGGGTATCAATGTAGGGAAACATTCTACATTAACTGGACATGTGAGCAATCCAAGCTGTGCTGGCTGCTGAAGTTTCACAGTCTACATGAAAAGGTTATCCAAAGGGCAAGGACACACAGGCTACAGCAGCCTCCGGAGAGCTGCAACAACAGGAGATTCAAAGCAAAACAAACAGCGATGCACCAACCACTTGGTTCCCTCACAGCTCACGCCTTAATGACTTGCACCAATTGTACAATGCCATGATAGTTTGCATCTTGGCAATTCTGGCCAACTGCTTGGGGCAACAACTTGCCCCTTAATGATTTGGACCAATTGCTTTGGTGTGGCTCTGTCCAGAAGCTCTTGCCAAAGAAGTCCCCACAACATATAGATGTCCTTTGTGCCTTTGTATCTTTTGTACATTTACTTACTTTTGTAAACATTATTTCTGTTTAATCTCCAATTCTGCGTGAGTGGTTTTATTGCACTCCTTCGGGGTGAAATACTTTCTGTCCCAGCTCAACCCAGGACACTTGGCAACAGGCTGTTAATGGAACTTTATTTAATGTCATTTAAAAAATACTTACTTCATACACGTCTGACTACTGTTATGGTACATACACAAACCCGGAGCAGAATATGCTGTTATCAATTAAACATAACTTTAAACAATACCCATTGATATAAATGACAGGCTAAATTACTTTTTAAATGATCAATCAAATTTAATGGTTGAATAATAAAGGCAAGCAAACAGCGCTGGGTGCTCCGGGGAGTCACCGTTCCACCAATGACACTCATCTTTACAGCTCCACTTCCGGTTTGGTTTATGTTTCCTATTCTAATACATATTCGTAACTATCCTAGGAAAAGGTTTGTTTAAGACAATGACTTCTGAGAATAGGGGTGGTTTTCCCCCATGCGTGCTGCTCATTGCTTCGGGGTTCTTTGTCACCTTCTTTTGGCATTCATGGGATGAAGTCAGGAGTCCTCCTCAGTCTGGCCTCTTGATAAGCCCAAAGTTATCTCATGCACATTAGGTTGTTTCTCTTTCACAGTTAGCAACGAGCTGG
Source organism: Eubucco bourcierii (assembly GCA_013396675.1). Taxonomy (NCBI): domain Eukaryota; kingdom Metazoa; phylum Chordata; class Aves; order Piciformes; family Ramphastidae; genus Eubucco; species Eubucco bourcierii. Next base: position 287,773 of record VWZE01016327.1, on the reverse strand, counting down.
TTCCAACTGGCTTTATCTTAAGACCACCAGGTGTTTTTCACAAGATCCTTACACTACATGCATTACCTTGACCTCAACATTCGCCTTCCTAGTTTCGTGCTTAATCTAGGAGTTACACAAGGTTTGCAGAAAATAGTCACATACCCTTCCTTGATCCTGATATTGACACAAATCATGCAAGCCCATCTCACACCATGATGACAACTTAAGGCAGGCAAATAAGTATTAAGGAAGAAATAAAGGAGAATTTACTTTTGTTGTGGAAAAAATTCTCTGGTTCTTGAGTTTGTAGGAGAAAAGCCTGGGAGAGTTCTGGGAACCAAATATGGGAAGTCCCTGAGATAAGAATAGTTGGGGACTGAGGGAAGGTGGGGGACAAGCTGCAGGTGATTGTTATCTTACTGCCCATACTTGTGGCTCCCATTGGACACACAGGCAGTATGGACACTTGATCTGTCCTAGTATTGCTTTTATGGTATTATCCTTATAGAAATGTCTCAGACTACTCACTCTCTGTGAGTGTCTGCTGAACCATCTTGTAGCACAGCTGTTTACCACCATGCTTTGGGTCCACTCATCCAGACAGATATTTACCCAGCAAAGCATCCACCCATCCAGGCCACGTGCAGCCAGTTTCTTCAGGTGAATGCTCTGGGAGACAGTATCAAAGGCTTCACTTAAGTCTGAGTAGATAATATCCGCAGTCTTCCCGACATTCACTAAGCAGGTCACCTTGTCATAGATGGAGATCAGGTTCATCAAACAAATCCTGCCCTTCATAAACCCATGCTGACTGATCCTGATCACCTGGGTGTCCTGCACATGCTGTCTAATGGCACTCAACATGAGCTGTTTCATGACCTTCACACCAGCACTGAGAGAGGACTGACAGGTCTGTAGTTTCCTAGATCCTCTTTCTGGTACATCTTGTACATGGGAGTGACATTTGCCAATCTTGAGTCATCTGGGACTTCCCCAGTTAGCCAGGACTGACAGCAAATTGTGGACAGTAGCTTTATAAGCACTTCCACCAGTTCCGTCAGTACCCTTGGGTATATGCCGTTTGGTCCCATAGACTTGTGAATGTCTAAATTATGATTGGAGATAAGAAGAAAAGGCCTGAGACATATGTATGTTTTCCTAGAAAAGTTTTCAGCATTTTTTCAGGGTCATGTTCTGACTCCATCCTGTGGCCAAATGAGACTTTACTAGTAGTCTCCCAGCTACAGCGCTAACAACGATGGCAGCACAGTCACATCTCCTTTACAGTTAAAGCAGACATTACAAGGGCAGATTTCTAGAGTTAGTCTAGTAATTTTTAATTAGAATATCTTATCTCACTGGGTAAAACAGGGCTGTGGATCATCTTTTCTTGGTTCTCTCAAATATTTTCAGTGCTGCTGGAGAATATGGCAGAGTATGAAGTTTCTGCCAAATTTACTAAGAGTTACTCAGGTCAGCAACAGAACCACTCTCAGGGTTGCAGAGGCTTAACTCGCGAAGAGGCTGGCCAGAGTACATGCAAGAGGTGTCAGAACAAGCAGACAGATATCTAGGCAATAAAACTCATGAGGAGAGAGAGAGGTCTCCATATCTCTGTTCAGGGTGATTTCCATCAGCATGATGGGGGCATTGAGCCTTCAATGCCCAAGCAACACATTTGAGCGAGCAGACCTGAGCAAAGAACTGTGCCATGTGACTGTGTTTCTACTGGCATCTAGAGTGGTAAACCTTGGAGATTGGCTCCCTAGTAACATTCCAGGATCTGTCTGTGCACAGAGCAGAAGACATGCCATTGGAATTGGCAAGAAGCACCCTCCACTGTCTTCCCTGCAAGGCAGTTGCTGCCTAATATTAATATTTAAAACCTGTCCTTAAGTTCATTGTGAACTCTTAGCTTTTCGTTGCCAGTTCTTAGATCTTTGTTGCTCGCAGTGCCTGTTGGAGCTCAGATACTACAGCAATCCACAAAAGCATGAATTTTTTGGTCATATTGAATGGAGACTCACCCTCTCAACTGACAAGACTTTTAGGAAATAATGGAGCTCCTTGTCTAGGAGCTGGTTTGTCTGTGTCAGTGCTTGTTTCCTCTTCTTCCATGCTAATGGAATTATCCATGTACATAGCGTAAATTCAGTTCTTGAGTGTATGTCCACTTTGCTAGTGAGCTATACCTTTTTAGGCAGCTGCAACTGCCCCCTATAGTTAACAACAGACCTTCTTAAAGGATGCTGACTTGACCTCCTCTTACCTTGTTCCAACACTCAGAACCAAATCCCGGCTTAACCCAGAAAGAGACAATGGAGACCTGCTATTATTGCCATGAAACTTTATGTTTGATCTCAAATGTGAAGTGCTTGTTATGACCTATAATGCTCATCACAGCTGCCTGAAGGAGGTATTGACATATGTGCATATATACAGTGTAATACTATGAATTTACTAACCATCGTTCAGACAAGTCTGAAAAACAGGCAAGTCCAACCTTTGAAAGACATGGCATCGACTTCAAAAAGTCATTGGAAACCTGTAGTGTGAGGTATTGTCCTGGTGATGTGTGGATGGATAACAAGCTATGTTCTCTTCATAAAGACAGATAAATTATTCATTTTAATACCAGATGCATGGTAGAATCGTAGCCAGCACTGCTGAAACTGAATTAACTTGAGAAGACCCTCAGGATCATCAAGTCCAAATGTTATCCCTACTCTACAAAGTTTGAGATGAAGAGTTTAGAAACATATTCCAGTACTTGTATGAGCAGTGTCTCTGATCAATCCTCAGCTGCAGCCTGGATAGCAAATGAAATAGTGTTGTCATTATATAATGCTGAAAATATGCTACTACTGTGAAAACACAAACACTCATTTTGTGCACCCTGCTTGGTTCAGGATTTCAAAAAAGCTTCTGGAAACTTTTTTTTTTTTTGGGGGGGGCGGAAATTAGAGTCTGACCACCATGTAAGTATAAGAAGTGTGAAAGTATTTAGTTTTAAGTGATATAGAGTGGACATGATAAAAGGTAATAAAAATGAATGGTCCAGAGCAATTGTTACATGTTCTTGCCCTTCATATGAAAATCAAGACTGAAAGGACTTTAAAAACAGAAAATACAAATAGACTAGACTCCCCCAGAAGATACTTACCATAAACACTTGCTATTCCAGGTCTATTATGGAAATAGGAACAATGTCCTCACAAGGACAAGATCTTTAAATGGATTCAAATTTCACAACATAGTCACACTTCAGTATTTTGAGAGGAACTTCATTATTTCAAAAGAGATTATGGCTAAATAATGGAAAAATAACCGAAACAGATGACAATTTGTTGCTTGGCTGCTTTCTTAAAACTAACATAGTTTAGTATAGAATTGTTTTCTAGTATAGAAAGCAATTATTCCTTTGAATTTCTTTTTTGTGATGTTAGAATTTCTTTTTTTTGTGATGTTAGAACTACAAGAAGCTGAAAGCACTGTCTAGATGTATATAAATAGGCTCTGTTTATTAGATTGATTGTACAAAGACTTAAGTGACAGATTTTGAAATGTTTGAAACTCCAATTAGAACCCTTAGCTTTGGCATGAGATAAACAGAAGTAGAAGATGCTAGAAGAAAGCTAAACAATTCTGAAACTCATTTAGTGTTAATTTTGGAAAATATCAGAATATTTAGAACTTCAGGACTTTGTCTACTGGTAGGTAGCACTATCATTCCATAAGATGTACTTTAAAAGGAGTTTGTGCCAGGTCTTCAATGTGCTTCATAAATCCAAGTGTCCTCTTTTCCCACATTGCTTTCAACTTGCATTCCCTAGAGCATCCCATACATCTCTTGTTCTTTCTGGTAAAGGCAGATCTGAAGCACTTGTTCATAAATGTGATGCTCATTAAAGCCTGGAACATGTAGAAATAGTATCCTTGCAGTTATGTTAAACACAACCTTACGGCCCTTCTCTATGGGTGTAAGCAGGCAGACGTGAGCTCACTTTGCCTGTGCTCCAGGCTGGTTGGCCATGAGCCAGCTTTGGTTTGAAAGCCATGCAATGTTATTGGCTTCTCAGAAAGGCAAGTCAACTCCAGCACAGCATTAGCACAGCTCCATGAAGCAGTCATAGTGAGAGAAAAGGAACTTGGATCTGTTTGCACCCATCCATGAAGATCAGTCATGAAAATCCCAGTGAGTCACCTCTTGTAAATCATTTCAACTTCCACTCCCTCTGAAAGTACAAAAGACTGTCTCCATTTTTGTGCTTCTGTGCTGCGCCTTTTGACTTCTCTTTATGCAAATACAAAATGAATTATAAAGACCATCATTTACAGCTAATATCAGCTCTTGCAGAGCCATCCTGGCACCAGATGGGAACCTGAATTGCAGGTTGGAAAGCAGCCGGTAAACTAAGACTGGGGTTGAATAGGCATTTAAAGCTATAAATCCAGTTCGAATCTCAAATTGCACTTTTATAATTTTTGATGTGCTTCAGCCTTAACTAATACCAAAAATAACCTGAGATATGTATAAATATGTCTGCATGTGTGGAGAAAGTCAGCCAGATGGCATCAGTCCTTGGTCTCTCACATGTGCTCATGGGGTGAATGTCTCTGCTAATCATTATCATCTGACCACTTTCAGTAAGGAGATGTTGCATTTTTTCTCCCATGTGTCGTTCTCTACACCTAGCTCATACAGCTACATAGGAAAGAGCAAAACTACCTTTACTATAATAATGCCTAAAAGGCTCACTCAGGATAAGGATTCCATCACAGAAGAGCACGTATTCTCGGTCCGTAGTGGAATAAATGCCAACCTATCCAAGAGCCTGACATGAAAAAAGAGTCAAAGAAGTTGGAGAACAATTGTAGTACCTCCTACCTCTGTGTACCTCTGAACACAATGTACAGGGTGGATGACCATGGTCCAGCAACACCTTCAAGCACTCCTTTGCCATACTCCTAAGGATCAATTGCAGTCTCATCACAAATTTACAGGGGTCTCACAGGGGAAAAATCTTCATAAAGTGCCTGAGGTATTAACACAAGGCCAAGGCATTATTTAAAGTTATCTCTCTTTACACCTACCCAAGTGCCTCAGACCGTCAAACAGAGCAAAGCTCTTGGCTTTTCAAAAACTGTAACTGCATGCCCGGAAAAGTCACAACCTTCAAATCAAGGCTCTGTGACAAAAGTGTGGCTGATAAAACAGCCAGAGATTGCAAACACTGGTTAAATATAGCCAAGGACAGAGCAGTGTCACAGAGTGGCCTGGTTTGCAGAGTTAATTGGGTATTCGAGCATGTGCTGAGTATAGCCCAATGCAGAATAATAATCTCAAAGCAAAGTGCATAGGCTGCCTGGCGTAGTCCAATGTATGTTTTGGAAGATGGTTACTTGGGAAGGGAAGTAAGGGAAGCAAGGGAACTCTCTTATGGTTCCCAGAGAGATGACCATATGCGCAGTAAGCATGGTCAGTGCATATCCTTGCAGGGCAGTGCTAGGAGGCTACCCACTGCCTCGGGTAAATCACAACAAATGAGTGCTGATAGGTGGAATCCTAGTTCCCATCTGTGGCACTGGAATAACACCAACAGTCCCAGACGCAGAGGTTCCAGCCATACCAGAATTCATCTCAAGACTTTGGTGTTCAAGCCACATATTGTATGTCACATATTATATACCACGTATTATATGCAGCATTCCTCTTTCAAATATTTTTACTGTGAGACTAGTAGGAAACTGTCTAGAATAATATTCCATTTAATAACACATTCACAATCAACTATTTTAAAATAAAATACACTGCAAGAGAGTCTGATTCTGGTGTTGATGTAGTCACTGTGCATTGTGCAGTGGGTGACAGATATGGGGAACGTGGTGTCTTAGTTTTTTTTGCAAATCTAGCTGATGTAGAAGAGCACATCAAAGAGACGGGATAACAAGTGAGTTTTTTTAATCCTTTTTGTTCAAAAGTGCTAGTAAATTGAGAAATCCTTAAATGAGCAAACGCTCTGAAGAAGCCATTGCTGACAACTGGTCAGTCAATATGACTGTAAAGAGTATTGATCTCATCTAACAAGGGGATGCAATTTCTATAAATAATCTATTCCAATACCCTATCACTTGCTGCTACATTTCTCTGTTGCCTCCTGAATGAGGTTTGTATTAGCAGCATTCTTAGGAGAAACAAACTTTTTTTTGTTTTTTGCTGGTTTGTTTTTTGGGGTTTTTTTGAGGGTAGTGGTGGGGCTGAACATAAATAGGACTCTGATATCTTACAGCTACTGTAATATAATGAACATCAAGAAATATCAAAGAGCGTTTAGGAACCACTTTCTGTAACTGTGAGTGACTGAGCAAACATTGATACTTGTAATGGTTTACTTTTTTCATGAGAGTTTAAGATCATCTTAATAGATAAAAATCAAGGAGAACAGAAATTTCCTGTTTGCTACCTTTAATTTTGACTTTGTTCTGTTGATCTTGGTTGGGTGACAAGGTGAAAGAAAGGAAAAGCATCAGGAAGAAACCTCTGTTATCATACTCTGAGTAGGAGTGTCAGTAATGAGCAGATCATTCTATAGTTTTCTTCTTTTTACTGCATACATCAAACACCCACTGCTGTGCTCTGTGAACAGCTGACATCAATTCAAAGCCAAATATTAACAACAGAAAAAGAATTGTCTGAAAGGTTTCGTTAATGCAGTTTTGATTCTTCTAACTGATATATTCAGTTATAGCAAAGTAAGTTATGTTTTAAGCAGTATCTTTGTTAGACAATCTTTTTAAAAGGAAAATAGTCTGGATAACAATACTTAGCATTCATACTGTCTCTCATTTTTTACTTTATCTGTATCCAGTTCCCACATCCCTGACAACTAGTTAAGCATTGTCTCTTATTTTTTATGTGTTTGTTCGCAACCATTTTTGCTATTGATCTTCCTGTACCAACAAAGGTTAAGCAAATGAACCCCAAAGTAGCAATGGTTAAGCTATAAAGGTCTCAGATCACCATCTTTGCCTTTAGCTCTGACTGAGCTAATTTATTCCTAGGGAGAGGGTAAGATGGTGAGGGAGGTGCTGAAATGGCTCTTTGTCAGCATGTTCATGAATTCATCCCTGAACATGTCACTCCTAGAGTTGTGTCTCATTTCTGAGACAGTCTGTTGCTGCTTGATCTGAAATGACATTTGCTTTGTGCAGACTCTCTCTTACACAAGGAATCACAGAATCACAGAACTTAAGAGGTTGAAAGGGACCCCCAGAGATTGAGTCCAACCTCCCTGCCAAGGCAGGATTACCTAGAGTACTTCATAGAGGAACACATCCAGGTGGGTGTCATGGAAGACCAAAATAGGCTTAAAACATGTCCTGGCTTGTCCAGACATGTCTTCTGCTCTCCCTCCTTCTGCTGTTGGGAAAAGTAACTGTGGGAAAGGAAGACAAAGACCTGGTGCCACCATGTCCCTTCCAAGTTGTAAACAGGGTACCCACATGTGTTTATGCACTTGTTTGCGTTCTGCCCTAAAAAGGGTAAAAGTAAGCCCTGGCTTTACCTAATATGGCCAAGTTTGGTAAATTGCCATTCTGATTGACTGATCTGTGGCCAAAGAGCAGTCAGTCTCAGGCTGAATTGATAAAAAGAGATGAGCAGGCAAACACAAGGTGCTTCTACCTCATTGCTCTCTGCCATTACATCCTGCCGAACTCTGCCTGGCATAATAACAAACCCTGACACTTTGGGTTTGTCTCCCTGGAAACTTGTCATACCTTAAGTTTTCCAGAGAATTGGCATTAAGTGCCTCACAATGTGGCAAGAAGTGCCACCAACACCGTGCCCATCTGTACATCTGCAAGACATCCTGCCTGCACCTCTGCAAACTTCTGTGCCAAGTCTGAAGGCAAAGAGGAACCAAGATCAGGTCAGAGATCATCTGCCTCTCTCCCATCACCCTGTTTGAGCCTGGAAAGATCTAGAAGCCTTAACAGCTCTTGAGACACTGACAGAACTCTCTGCAAGTGTTTGGGTACTGTCTGGAAACTGTACTTAGCCCTGGGAGTTTGGAATTTTTTTTTTTTTATTTTTTTTTGTGAGTAAATATTCAGAAGCCTCTTTGTAAGAAATTCTCTAACTGAATCCAAGAGCCTTCTGCCTTAAGCAGAAAGAAGCTTCTCGAGTCCCTCTAGTGGGGAAGAGGTATAACGACTGCAAGAATCTCTTTCCAGTTCTAATAGTTTAATGTTTGTTACATTATTGCTAGTTATTTATTGAGTGTTCTAGAGTCTCTGTTTCTATCTGTGTAATGTTTTTCATGACCATGCAAAGAACCTGCTTAAAAACAAATAGTGGGGTGAGATTAAATATAGTCATATCAAAATTAATAAATTGTATTAATTTGAAAAGTAAATCCCACCCATACTACTGCCACTACAGTGGGTTTTGAAAGGCTCCAGAGAAGGAGACTCCACAGTGTCTCTGGGCAACCTGTTCCAGTGCTCTGTCACTCTCGCTTTAAAGAAATTTCTCCTCTGTTGAGGTGAAACCTATGTTCCAATTTGCAGCCAGTGCTCCTTGTCTTATTGCTACTGACCACTGAAAAGAGATTGACTGCATCCACTTGACACCCACCCCTCAGATACTTGTATACATTGATCAGATCTCCTTTCAGTCTTCTCTTATCCAGACTAAACAGCCCCTGGTTTCTCAGTCTCTCAAGTATGCTGGAGGCAATGTAAGTTACCAAGTTGGTCACTAGTCTCTGATTCAGGATGATATATTGCAAAGGTGGGGAATAAGCAGATATGACGCATCATGTGTCACATGTCTCTAGGTCTAACTAGCATCTCTTCTGTGACAAGGGTGTCCCAGACTTCTTACCCTCTGTGTCTACCCTATACTGATCTATACATGCACAGACCGCAAGCTACTCTGACTTCCTGCATAGTAAAGGCTACTAGTTTTTCATTCTCTTTTTTTCTTTCTTTCATCAGTCACCACATATAAAGCAAAAATATGTTATTGCTAAACCATCATCTTTGAAAGGTCTTGGAGAACTGAAGAGGTACCTGAAGAGTGGAAATCCAACGTTACTCCAATCTTCAAAACCGGCAAAATGGAGGACCTAAGAAACTACAGAACAGTCAGCTTCATTTCCATCTCTGGAAAGGTAATGGAACAGTTCATTGGATGTCGTTTCTAAACCCTTGCAGGAAAAGAAGTTTATTTGAAGTGGTTGCCATGGATTCAGCAAGGGAAAAGCATGCTAAATCAATCTAACAGCCTTTTATGATGGCACAACTGGCTGGGTAGATGAGGGAAGCGTAGTGCACTACCTCAACCTCAGCAAGGCTTTTGATATGGTCTCCCATAACATCCTCATAGGTGCAGTTATGAAGTGCAGGTTAGGTGAACAGAAAGTGAGGTGGATTGAGAACTGGCTGAACAACAGAGTTCAGAAGGTTGTGATCAGAGTTCAGTTGAAGGCCTGTAGCTAATGGTGTTCCCCAGGGGTCAGTTCTGGGTCCAGTCTTGTTCCACATACTCACCAATTACCTGGATGAAGAGATAGAGTGAACCTCCAGCATGTTTACTGGTTATACAAAACTGAGAGGAAAGTTTGACAGACTGTGTCGCCATTCATCTTGACAACCTAGAGAACTGGGTGGAGAGGAACATAATGAAGTTCAAAGAGGACAAGTGCAGCTGGGAAGGAATAATCCCATGCATCAGTACAAATTAGGGGCTGACTTGCTGGAATTCAGCTCTGCAGAGAAGCATGTGGGAGTGCTAGTGGATAACAAGCTAACCATGAGCCAGTAGTGTGCTCTTGTGATCAAGAAAGGCAATGGTACCCTGGGGTGCATTAAGAACAGTGTGACCAGTAGGTGGAGGGAGGTTGTCCTATCCTTCTGCTCTGACCTGGTCAGACCACATGTGAGTATTGTGTCGAGTTACGGGCTCCTCAGTTCAAGAGAGACAAGGAACTATTGGATAGAATAGTTGGTTGTTTTTTTTTTTGGTGGAAATCAGCATGATGTGCAGCATTCCCTGTCATTGTCACATGGGCTCTGGCAGACCACACATATGATTTTCGCTGTATGCCTCTACCATTGAGAGGACTGCAGCATCTGCCCTACAAGGAAAGGCTGAGACACCTGAGGTTTAGCCTGGAGAAGACTGAGAGGGAATTTTGTCAATGTTTATAAGTATCTAAAGGGTGGATGTCAAGAGGATAAGACCAGACTCTTTTTAGTGGTGCCCAGCAACAGGATAAGGGCAATGAGCACAAATTGGAACACAGGAAGTTCCATCTGAACATAAGGAAAAACTTCTTCACTTTGAGGGTGACAGATCACTGGAACAGTCTGGCCAGAAAGGTTGTGGAACCTCCTTCTCTGGAGACATTTAAAGCCCACAGATCCTGCACAACCTCCTCTTGGTGAACTTGCTTTAGCAGGGAGATTGGACTAGAAGATCTGCAGCGGTCCCTTCCAGTCCCTACCATTCTGTGATTCTGTAATAATAAACACAACCTGTCTGGTCTAGATGAGGACTAATAGAAGTAATGTAAAACATGTGTGTTATTTCATCTGCACAACCTGTTAAGTGCTGGAGTCTACCCCAAAGCCTGTGAAAATAGGAGTCTTTCCAACATCAGGCTGCATATTTAACAATGACTTTTAACAGTAGATTCATAGGATTGAAACAAACAAATAACAAACAACTTACTGATTATTTATATACAACATACTTCTTGTTTCAAAGGATCTCAATTAGCATATTTTAATTTAGATAACAGATTTTCCTTTGATGTCTAATTACAGAACAGGATAAAACCTATGACTGCAGAATACTATGATATGTCCTACTGAAAAACATATTTTACCAGCAAATGTATTTTCCTTTGCAAAGACTTTCAGAGAACAATTCCTGTCCAAGTGTACTTTCTGCAACAGTTAAATTCCACCTGTTAAATAGAGCATAAGTGGTTGTCAGCACAGGAGATAGCTGTATCCTTCCTGAACTGTAAACTGTTACTGCTCAGTGCATTTTGTTTATGAAATAAAAGGCAGAAATTTAACAGCACAGTCCAATATATTTTTTTAATAAGTACTTTGTTTTCAATTTGTTTNTTTTTTTTTTTTTTTTTTTTTTCCTATTGGATGTGGTGCACTTTTTACATTTTGTATATATTTGTAATAGTTATACATCACAATTTTTCTTGCTGCGAAGTACTCTGAGTGGGATTCTGTTATTAGAATTACTAGGATACTTCTAATGCCAAAATTAGCACTATCCTGGGGAAATATTTATCAGAATAAAGTAGCTATCTTCCCAAATCTGGTTGGTATTTTAGACCCATGTTTGAAGAGGAGAGAGGAATTTTCAATCCAAGTCTGAGACACAACAAATGGAGACATTCCTTACACAATGGCATCTGTCAACACTGCTTATCCTTCACCAGAGCTCTGCACCAAAGTGTGTGGCCATCACTGCATCAGTTATCCCAGACACTGCAGTGAGCTGTTTCCCTGGGAGAGCTGGGCTGTGTGCAATCACCACTTGTGTTTTGTCCTCTGGATGATGTCTTTGGCTTGCAAAGACATTACACTCCAAGTCTGTGTTCAACAGCCAGCTACAGAGTAAAGCTATCAGTGCTTCCTAAAACACTTTGTTAAAGACGGAGGTTTTTGAGCCACTTGGGTGCCACTGTGCTCCTGATGCCTTTTTGTCCTGGCAGTAAAGTTTTGGAACAAAGAGGCAGTACTTCAAGGACTGTGTGATAAGACCAAAGGTGGACCACTCAAAAGCAGTGTTGGTTAGGTGTCTCCTGAAAGCAGACTCGTTAAAACTTCACAACATGGAAAGGAAATGAACAGAGCAGGGATTTCAGTGAATCCCCATGGTAAATGGTAAGTAATGCAAAGGTGCACAGGACTGAATGTGTCATCAAACCAAATCCAGACCCTTGGGGACTGAGGAACCAACATCACTTAACCTATTTTCTGCCCTGGTGCAAGTTACTTGGATGACTAAAGTATTTGCAGTCAGATAACCTCACTATTTGAGATATTGGAGGTATTTCCTACAGCAAATATAAGGAAGTGCTGAACAAGGGCATACTGAAGGTGCTGAGGAAACCCTATCTTTTTATCTTAGGTTCAAATGCTTGAATGACACCACTCTGCTTCAGGCACTTCCGCTCAACATTTCCCTCTAAAGATAGTACACAATTGCTTCTCCAGCAGAATTGCTTTGTCCTTGCATCACATTTACAATCAAATAATTTTTCTAGCTTTCATGGGCATTTTATCCCCTCTGTCCCCTAAATCCATTTACCCTTTCCCTCATTGCTTGCAGCTCAGGGGTCAAGTTGTCCCTACCCACGTGATGAGGAGTGAGTTAACCTCAGTGTCAGCACCAGGGACCCAAACCCTGGCTCTGGCTCCTGTCCCATCCCTTCTCTCACCTCCCTGTTCATCTAGACACAAGGAATTTTCGTCCCCAGCCCAAGTGTCCCTGTGCTCCATCTGCCAAGTGTTTTTAGAGAATTGGAGATCTGTTACAATGCTGTGCTATTCCAAGCCTTGTCAATGAGACCGTCACTAGCCTAAACACGCTGTCCCTTACAGAGGACATCATGCAGCAAGGACCCAAACAATGCATGACATGTCTCCCTGTGTCTCTCAGTGCTTCATGTTTTATACTACTAAATGACGGCTCTTGATGCCATCACCTTTGTTCCAGAGACTCCCTGTAGGCTGTCTTGTTTAGATGGGCACCCTCTGAACCCCTCTGCTAGTGGGCTTTCCCAACCCTGGCAGTAGCAGAGGGCAAAGGAGATGTTCTTTCTGCTTTCTGTTTCACTTACTGCCCAGGCTGCCCCTCTGACACATCCACAAAGGGAAAGGTCGAGAAAAGGTTTCAGTGAAAATTGCAAAGGGCAAGGATGAATGTCCAAAGACAAGGACACTCACACCCTCCCCAGACCCGATAATTCTGCCTTTGTCATGGGGAGGGTCAGTCAGAAGCTGCAACAAGAGGTTGGTGACAATATGCCTGCTGCCTCCTTTGCTTCTTGCCCTCCATGATGTACAGCTGTTTGATCAGCTGGTAATTGCATTACCACATGCCAGGGGATCTGGACACCAATGAGGCCCTTTATTTTCCCTGCTATTGTACTGACCCGCTGAACTGTTTCAGCCCTTTGGGATGCCTGTTGGAAGGACGTTTGAGGAACAGCGGAATCAAAGCGTTGGAAGGGTAGTTAATACAGCAGCCTGGAGGCAAGGAGTAGAATGATTATGCCTGTGCAGTGAGTCCTACTGCAGTGCCCTGGTGAAACTGATGGGTCCCAGCTACAATAGCACCCATAGCCACGAAGCCGGCTAGGACCTGCAAACTGATACTGCTGATGGAGAGAAAATGCTTTATTTAGCCATAAGAGACACTGATTGTCTCTTGTGTCAGATGTTACAGCTGTAGAGACATACTGCCTTGAATGCATTGAGTCTCTGGGCAGCTCTAGAAATGGAATAGTACCTCTTGATTGGACAGTGAAAAGTCCAGTTAATGGCACTTCATGTTTCCCACTTTCTGATTCTTCACTGCACCTCCAGGGCCACATTCAAGGTTTAGATTTTTAGCTCATTTAAGCAATGGCCTCTTACAGTAAAAAAATATTATCATTAAATAACTTGCTTCCTTTCTTCTTTTGCACTCACAATCCTTTGCACAAAACCACCACCATTGCTACACTGCCTTTAAATCAACTTCATTGATCCTGGTAGGTGCCTTCCGTCCCTCGCCTGCTCATAGAGAGATGCTGGGTATGCATTAACACTCACAATTTCCAGCTCCAGCTCTGCCTGCGTGGCAGCAAGACTGCAGAGCTCTCATGTCTTCTGGTAAAAGTAATGCAAAAGAAAGACGTGCTGAAAATAAGCTGTTGGTTAGGTTGCCATTGACACACATCTATCAGCTTTCAGCTCCTACCTGTAAGCACCCAAGTAACTGCAGCCCCTCAGTCAGGTCCTCCTGATTGCACCACCAGTGCTCAGGGCTCTGGGTAGACCAGCAGCACCATGGGGCCAGCCACAGGCTGGAGCTGGGTGAGGAGCGGCACCCTGGTCCTGCTGCAGCTGCAGCCAGCTGGGGACAAAGACTCTTCCACAAAGATTTGGTGAAGGAATACAAGACCGACAGTGGAGTCAAAGTCCTGAGCAAACTAAGTTTTTGCCATTGTCTTTAATAATGTCTGTGTTGGACTCAATGGCCTCTTTGGGTTCCTTCCAACCCACGACATCCTGTGATCTGTAGGAATGAGGCATCTTGGATATTTTCTTTTGAAGTGGACAGTATATTAAAATCTTGCATGACAGAGGTATGACAGATTTTTGGACAGGTCAACTGGCAAACAGAAAAGTCTCATGGAAATCAGACAAGCCCAGCAGTGAAAATAATTTTCTTCCCTTTTGATAGCTATTGCACTTTCAGCTACTTAGCAGCACTGAGTTAAGAATGATCATGTTTGGAGTTGTGCTGCAAAAGGTGCTTGAGCAATTGAACTGACATAGTTTCTGCATAGATAAGCCCTAAACCGTGTGTCCCCACCGTGCATCTTAACATACTGGGTCATGAGCATGATCAGAGGGCTGGAGCACCTCTCCTACTAGGACAAGCTGAAAGAGTTGAGGTTGTTCTGTTTGGAGATGAGAAGGCTCCAAGGAGATATTGCTGTGTCCTTCCAATAACTGAAGGGAGCCTACAAGAAAGATGGTGAGGGACTTTTTAAGATGTTGGGTAGTGATATGACTGGGGGGAATGGATACATAGAGGAGGGTAGATTTAGATAAGCTGTTAGAAAGAAGTTCTTCACCATGAGGGTGGTGAGACACTGGAACAGGTTGCCCAATGAGGTGGTGGAAGTCCCATCCCTGGAAGTTTTTAAGGCTGGGGTGGATGTGGCTCTGGGCACCCTACTCTAGTGGAAAGTGTCCCTGCCCATGGCAGGGGCATTGGAGCTAGATGATCCTTGAGGTCCCTTCTAACCCCGACAATTTTGTAATTCTGTGATTTTTTTTCCTTCATTTATTCCTTACAAAGCTGTGCATTGAGGTAGAGCTGAACAAATAGACCAATCAGGGCCAAGTGTTCTGCAGACCTGTCAAGATTTACTGTGATGACACTTTTATTTTTCAAATACATGAGTAAATTTGGGAGCCTGAGTTACTGATAGATCAGGCTACATTAGTAGTTCCTCCCTTTGCAATTACAGTCTTTCATTCCTAAAGGACAATTCTTTCTCTGGAGTTGCAAAACATTGTTCTCACAACTTGCAGCTGCAAGTTTCTTCAGGACAAGAGATAGAGCACTTGTCTAGTATGCTGTGCTTTGATATAATTGTTCAAAGGATTTGCATATCTGATAAACAGTGTGCAGGGCTTGTGATGCTATCGATTATAAACTTTTCAGAAATCATAAACTAACAGCACAATCATCCCTGCTCAGCTCACTCTTCGTCATTATAAATGTGCCTTCATGAAACCTTCAGTGAGATCAGGACCCTCTTTCCACACACACTAAATCTCTCCTGCTACCTAAAACTCAAAAATCTGGCCCAGAGGTGCCCATTCATTACCAAAGAGGGGACATGCATACACATCTGCTGAGTAGTCAGATGACATCTGGGCTGCCTCTTAGTCCGTGCTTTCCAATGGGATGCTACTGTGCTTGGAGTCTGTCAGGTATTAGTCAGTCACAAGAGGTTACATATGACGTACTGCCAAGGCTAGCACAGGCTTCCCTGCACAGCCCTGCCATCAATTTTCTGCTTTGCTCTGGAACAATTAATTTTTTAAGTGTGTAAGGGAATAGCTCAACCTCTGTCCCCAGCATTTGTTTAGAGACTGCCAAAACAGTATTGGATTTGTAGATGTTGTGTATGAGATAAGCTACACATTTTAATGAACCTTTACCTGATGAAGAAGATGGAGCACTGGCTACTCCTCAAGTTTTGCAAATCTGGGAGAGATACTACAGGCCTGAGAAGCACACACTCACACAACCCTGTGTAAAGCCCAAGTGACGGGACTTCCAAAACATGCAGTATTTCATAATCTCATCCCTCATGCTGAGTTTCTCCCTGGGGGAAGGGGTGGAAATATCAGGGCAGCAGCTCACCCTAAGGCACACTGCCAAGCAGCTTTCTTTTACAATTACTCCATACTAAGCCATATTGTAAGATAATTATTTCATTAACTGGAATGCGTGTTGGGACAGAGCAATCTTTGCCCTCTTCTTTTCATCTCCAGTTAGGAACAACATGGGAAGAACCACAGAGGGAGGGGAAAGCCTTTGAACAACCATGTGTTTACCTCTATTTAATAGTTCTGAGTCTAGAGAAAGTTAGGGAGTTCACTGGCAAGAGTTATATATGTAATGGACCAGGCCAAGAAATTTGCGTTACATGACTTATATTATTCTCTGCAACAAAAGCACAAGAGTCGAATACACCCGCCTGCTTGACCTTCTGTGATCAGTTCATTAATCCCAAGGATTATCCATTATAACCCCACACCTAGGTGATCACTCTGCTTCACAATCACTCATAATAGAGAGTTAATGAAACACAGAAACATTCAACAAAAGCAAGCCCAAGGCGCTAGTCAGGACAAGATTCATATCTGTCAGAGAAATGGCGTGGGCTGGAAGAGGTAAGATGCTTCCTAATTAAATAAATGGACTAAGGAATAGAGTCCTTGATTCTAAAGAATAGGAAGACAGGAATCCTGGCAATTTTGTATTTAGTATCTGGAAAGCAAGACTGTGAAATAAATATGCGTTGTTGAAAACATTATAATGTTTCTCATGAATTTTTGAATCAAGTATTTGTTCATCACTTGTGATCTTGAAAAGAGTTACATTTTGGAAAGGAAAGCCTTGCTGAGTTTTACCCATAGAAGAGGTGTGGTGGTAGTTCCAGCAGCATCACAGGAAGAACAGAGGGCTGCAGTTAGTCTCATTTGCACAGATAACACCAGTTCATGTCATTGTGCCACATACGCCCTTCTGGTACATGCGATTGGCTGGTCCAGCTCCAGAACTTGTCAGAGTGGAGTTATCCAAGTTTTAGCAGCACACAGACTCACTATAAAGAGCAATTTTCTCATTGGGTAGAGATGCAGTGCTCGTGCATATAGAGATGCTTTATTGCTAATTGAAGAAGGGTAAATCCACTGTGCTGTAGCAGATTTGCAATGTAACAGAGAAACTTGCTAAAGGGAAAATATCAATTTGATAAATTGTACATCTAGAGTTACTTTCCCCTCAGCCTATTAAAGCAAAATGAACTGGTGTGTAACCAGCAGAGGTGAATGTTGGAGAGACCCTGTTTGGGTCCAAACAGGAAATGGAAAAGCAGCAAATGTATCCTAAAATGGTTTCACTTTCAATATTCAGGCAAATAATTTGAACAGTTGTCATCAAATCAATAGGCCCACAATTAAGTATACAGTCACAGTGTGGAGGTTAAAATTAGTGAGCTCTAGAGTGATCAATATATGGGCTAGTTTACTCTTTTACTGAAACATAGGCATACAGTTGGTGTTTCTGTTACATACTGTGAATAAAGCTCCTTCTTAGGATAATGCCACTGAGAAATGGATTTGATCCAGTGATTAATTTGACCCTGTGTGTCCCACAGGATGCACATACTTGCATCTGCATGCAAAGACGTGAAATAAAAATGTAGGTTATTAGATATGAAAGGAAAATTAATCTGTGGTGGAACTACTTCAGAGAACAAGCACGTTTTATAGCATCACACCCTTCTCTCAGTTGATTGTTTCTCTTCTCCTGAACACTACAGTCATATAACTACCACTTTCCTCTAATCAAAAACACTTCAGTCCCTACAGGCATAGAGTATTAGCAGAAAGACAACAGATTCATCCGGCTTCCTGCTCACTTTGTCTCTTTGTGGGCATCATCATGCTCCGAAGTGCAAGCATGCACTGGTGGCATCTTTGCTGAAACAAGCTAGACGGGGAAAACTAAAGTTCTGCTGTGGTTCTTTCCAAGCACAGCTACTGACTGCTGACCTATCAGAGCTGTCTGTTCTCATTAGATTTGTAGTGCATGGTCATCTACTGCATGCTCACCTGCCCAATTAGTTGCCCACATGATCACACCATGGCTCATCCATCTTATTTCTCCTTTTGTCCCCCAGTTTTGATGATTTTGTCCATTTCCTTTGATTCCAAATGACAGTATAAAACCACAGGGTGAAGAGACGCTTCTGCTGATGCAGCAATTGGTGCAGCATGGACCCCGGTTTGTCATTAGAACAAATCAGCAATTTCACAACAGGGGTTAATAAATAAGAGAAAGAGAGTGCAACTGAGCCCAAACTTACTTCTGGTTCTGGGATTTTGGCTATTAAAGCTTTGAGACAAGACCCTTTGGCTTTTGAGCTGAGGAAAACACACAATACACCCACACATAATAAGCTAGGGACTTCTTAGACTCCAGATCCTTTGAAAACCTTTGGGTTTGGTGAGTGACCCAGAAAAAAAGCTCTTTTTGTATCAGAGTTTCTGGCAGTTCTTTCCTAAGTAAAAGCACCTTGTTTCAAAACCTTAGTGTCTTGTGATAGCCCGTTTGTTTTGGTTGCGAGGGATTGAGTTTCATCTTGTTCGGTGCACAGTAGCTGCTGTTGGAGTGATGGTATCTTTCTTAAGTTGCCTATAATTAAAGTTGGTTTATAATGATGCACGCTACCCCAGTTAGGATGGAAGTGGCATTTACAGGTTTAGTCTCTTTCACACAAATTTCCGCTGGAGTGCATATCCTGCCTAGAGCAAGCAAAATAAATCTTTGAGTGGAAATGAACTGCTAAGAGTAAATGGTAATTAATTCAATAGTCCCATGGGAAGGCAGGTACTGCTGCTTCTTTTGCCTTACTTTTTTTTTTTTTTCCACATGTACTACTTTTTTTATTTTAAAAGCATGTATTCATATTACTTTTCTTAAAGCTGTTGTTCCTTGCCTAGAAAAAAAAAAAAAAAAGCCAAAAGCAGAATGTGTTTGAAATACTTTTTTAGTGACATAAGGACCTGAGCATCTGTGTGAAGTTTTCTGCTGTGCTCCCAGAAACAAAAACATAACCATCCAGAAAAAAAGAAGAGGAACAGTGGGTTTTATCTACCATCATGTCTCAAGGATTTGGGATGTCTCCAGTATATGACATGAACAGGGAATAAATCACCCCATACAAACATCACAGTTCTTATTTGCAGATTATCTATAAACACAGGAGCGCCAGAGAGCTCCCAGAGCTGAGAACATCATGAACGCAGCCCTGCCCATCTCTGGCATGCCCTTGTTGTCAGGGCTTGAAAGTGGATCGATACAAAACAGATTGTGATGGCCTGATTTGTTTCTGTGCCACATCTCCATTAAACTCTTGACAACCTGTGACTGTCACTAAAACAATTGGGGCCATCCTCTTTCTGCTAGAGACAGGATCCTTAACCCGCATGTCAAGTGTCTTTCCAGAAACATCATGTGGCCAGCTCCAGGGACTTAACTGTCTAAAACATAGGAGAAGATTGTTAGATGACCCTATGTGAGAGAAAAAAGAAATTTTAAAAATCTGTGACAGTCAGTCCTATAGTTTCTCTTGTAATTTCCAGTGAGTGCATACCCATGAAGCAAACTCCACCATTTGAGGTAGAAATTACAGTAGCAGGGCAGAAACAAGCCAGGTAAAAAGTCTAATACATACCTGTGGAGAAGATTAAGATGTCCATATGCAAAGCAACATCAATAAAACAAATTTTTATATATATATATATATGTATACACAGCAATTTTCTATGTCTCAGCATTAGGGTTTCCAACAACTTTAACCAGGCACTAGACTGGACAAAGACCTAAATAATCATCTTTAAAATGTGGCAACAGGAGACATGATACTGTGACACTGTGACATGCCAGCATGGAAAATGACCTGACAGTATGCCATGTAATTTCTGTTTGATATCCATGATTCACGACAGAGAGTGGTAGTTACCAGCAAACACTGTCTGTTTAACGTATGTCAATGTTATTTCAAGAATATTGTTTTAAAACTTCTGCAGACTTGATTTTGCTTCACAAAGAGTTCAATCCTGTCCTTGGAATCTGAGAGAAGAAATCCACCAATTACCATATGAGTTCCAAAGATAGTACATAGTAGAATCACACACTATCAAACTCTTGAGGTCATTTAGTGTTGAGATATCATCTATTAACTTCACACCAAATTATCATATCACTTAGAGACAGTGGAGGAAATTTTCAGACTGAAATGTGTTTCTGCATATCAGATTCCAGTGCACCTTAAAATTGAGAGACCAATCACTTAAAGTGAATTTTCCTCAGAATTCTAGAACATTCAGGAAAAGGAGTGGTAGAAACTGGCAGACTATTGCCTACCCTAGATAATATCCAATGTCCTATAATTGCCACATATTCTTGGCATAAGGAGCACCGCAATAAAGAGGATGTACCATTGTAATAAATTAGTTTTCTAGACTCCGTGCAGATAAATGATATCTCTTCGGGCAAAACTCTGCTTCTACAGCTGTTCTTTTCAATAGTCAGCACTGTGAGGTAGCTGAGTTCCCCTCACACAGAACAAAAGTGAAGCAAAAGCAATGAAAAATCCCCCTCCCTGACTTGTGAGAGAGCCTGTTCTAGCTGGGAGAAAAGAATATTCACATGTTCTCAAGCATGACAATGGCTCAGTAGAGGGTTCTGGCACAGAACATGGCTTACAGCCTCTATTTATCAAGACACCAGCATATACTCACTCTTCTGGTTTATTGAGGTCTCCTGTCCTCACTATGTCACACAACACAGAACTTGTGGTGTCTCAGTCATCTGAGAGAAAGACATTCACGATGTGACAAAAACCACACCACTCTTTAAATGGAGAAACAAACCCAAGGATCTGAAGGAGAAACTCCAACAGACAACTCTCTGAGATTCTTGTTACCCACTTCAAAATCAGCAATGCTCTCCCATCCATGAGAGCTTTCAGTTTCCAAAACTATCACAGTGAGCAAAAATGATTCACAGAGCTTTTTTTTATGCAGCAAATGAGGATATGGTTTCAAAAGGGTTATGCACTAACCTAGCCCTAATCCCACTGCAGTCTATGGCAGAGTTCTAATTTACACCATCAGGAGTAGCATTGGGGTGGTGCGAAATTATTTTGAAAATCAGACGAAAAAAATCTCTGAGCCACATCTGTTTTCCCTCTTCCCTCTCTCTTCACTCATCCACACCCTTCTCTTGGTCTCACTAGTTCTGGTGAAATGATGCACTAATTGGTTCTGCATGGACAAGACCACATTGAGGGAGGTGTGTTGCCATAATCTAATCTAATTAAAATGATTCCTACGTCTGCGTGAGTATTAAAAAAAATAAACAAAGCAGCCCTTGACAATTGGTGTTTGCTGTGAAAATGATGGAAAGCAATGAGTAATTTCAATCCGAGCTGAGTTCCTAGCTTGTTTGCTTTTCCATCTGCCTATCTTATAAATCCTAATTATATGTAATCTACAGTATAAGCAACATGATTTTACTTGTAGTTGACAAATTCATGGGTTCATTTTGCATGCTTTCAGATATGTACATATCAATGAATATACACATTCTTTCTACGTGAGTGTTGTACATCAGGTAATTGCATCTCAGCCCAATTAAATAAGCTCTCTAAACAAGTACAGCTTCTTTTACATCCACAGAGCTAATTTAAGAATCTAGTAGGCATGATGGTGGTGGAGTCACTGTCCCTGGAGGTGTTCAAGACGGGTTTGGATGTGGCACTTGGTGCCATGGTCTAGTTTTGAGGTCTGTGGTATCGGGTTGGACTTGATGATCTTTGAGGTCTCTTCCAACCTTGGTGATACTGTGATACTGTGATGATTAGATCAACCCAACAAGGGAGGCTGATGGAATTGACCTCACTAATGGAATTTACCTCATTAAAGTTTATAAATCTGTGAGGGGCAAGTGTCAGGAGGATGGAGTTTAGGAGATTCCCCATGAATATAAGTAAAAACATCTTCTCTATGAGGGTGACCAAACATTGGAACAGGCTACCCAGAGATGCTGTGAAGTATCCTTCTCTGGAGACATTCAAAACCCGCTGGGACACATTCCTGTGTGACCTAATCTAAGTGATCCTTCTCTGGCAGGAGAACTGGAATAGAAGATCTTTAGAGGTCCCCTCAAAGCCCTAATGTTTTGTGACTCTGTGATTCTGTGAATTAGTGGGAAGGCCAGTAATGCATGACTGTATTTTTGGCTGGACTTTTCTCAGTAGGGTGTTTCTGCATTACATCAAAACTAGTAATCCATCTGTGTGCAGAATAAGACATATCAGCCCTTTTTCAAAGTGACTGGAAAGGCTATATTAAAAGTGGATCACCTATTATTCACCAAAACCAGTGCCTGAGTTTTAGGGTTTCTGAGTATACGCCCTTCTAATCCTCTACACCCTTTGGGAGGAGAAATCTGGAAGGAGTAATCTCTGAGAGGAGTTTACTTCAGGGATTATCTACACTGACAGGGAAGGAGAACAAGGTAGACTTCCAGTATGGGAGGATTGAATAAATGACCATGGTGTTACTTGTCTTTCTTGAGTCTATCGGTTGTTCTTGCAGAACAGGTGAGCAGGGACTAGAGCTGTTCCTGTCATGGACCATGCCATTACCTATGGTGCTCATCTACTGGTTGCTGACATGGAGTCAGAAACAGGGCTGCTAACAGGGCCAGTGCCAGGCCCAGGCACAGTGAGAGGATGGGCCAGGTTCAGAGTCCAGCCAGGAAGCCCATCCAGGAACAACAACAAGGTCCCACTTTAGCCTCCTCTTCTCTAGACTAAACAATCCCAACCCCTTCAGCCACTTCTCGTAAGACAAGTTCTTTGGATCCCTCACCAGATTCAATGCTCTTCTCTGGATTCATTCCAGCACCTCAGTGCTTCTTTTACACTGTGGTGCCCAAAACTGAACTCACCAGTGCTAAATACATGGGCACAATCACTTTCTTACTTCTGCTGGACACACTATTCCTGATACAGGCCAGGATGATGCTGGTCGTCTTGGCCACCTGGACTCATTTATGGCTTATTATCAGCCAATTGTCCACCAGCACTCCCTCATTCTTTTCTGTTAGGTAGCTTTCCAACTACTCTACCCTAAGCCTGTAGTGCTGCCTGCAGTTGTTGTGACCCTAGTGCAGGACCTGGCACTTGACCTTGTTAAAGCTCATACAACTGACATCAGCACATCAATCCAGCCTGTCCAGATCCTCCTGCAGAGTTTTCCTACCCTTGAGCACATCAACATTTCTGCTCAAGTTAGTGTCTTCTGTGAACATAGTGAGGGCGCACTCAATTTCCTTGTCCAGATAATTGATAAAGTTATTAAACAAGACTGGCCCCAAAACTTTCTTGTTTACATCAGGCTCATGATACAAATATGGACTCTTTCAAATGGTGACCTCAGTTTTTCACATATGAAAGGAAATACAGGGATGTTTTACTAAACTGTGAATCACATAAAGTGAACAGTATCAGGTTTGTGAACTCTTTTCTCCCTCATATTTTAGACTCTTAATAATTCTTCTCCACTATTCTGGGATCTCATCTGTTTTTTAATATCTTTAAAATAACTCTAAATAATTACTAAATGATGAAGTTATATCCTGAGACACTGCACAAAATATGTCTCTGTCATAAACTGAAAGTATAATGAAAAAAATGCACATATGTCTGAAATTACTGTGAAAAGAACATGTGACCATGTGGAAAACAAATAAGGCTGATAATTGAGTTCATAGTTCAACTCAAAATTCCCTTCAGATGAAACTTCTGCTATTTATGAAGCTTAAAAAATAAAAATTTTAGTAGTAAGTGTTATGAAAATATGGTTCTAATATCTATGTCATCTTTTCCACATTAATCAATTGTCCAGACTTGTTTGCACTGCAGTTTCTTGGAGAATTCTTTCAGTTCTGGGCCTGTCTTTACTTTTGATTAGTACATATATGACTAAAATAACTGACTTCTTTTCAAGTATCTTGGTTCAGACTGAGAAACATAACTGCAGGTATCTGAGTTTGAAAACAATTGACCTAAAGGTTGAAGCATTCCTGGGTTTGTTTAAGGACACCTGTGCACTCACTGTACAAAAACAGCTGCAGAAAACCTGTCTGATTCCCCAGGAGCACTGAACCAGAGTTTCTCCCAGATGAGGACAAAGAAGTTAACAAGATTCCCAATCCCTTCCCATTCTGTGTTAGGAATTATCTATTAAGTTGATTGAATTAAATGGAATCTCCATCATGTAATGCAGCTAGTGCTCACCTTGGGTATTAGTGTCACCAGCTTGCCCAATGGACCTGAAGGGGGCAACACAGTGGTCACTGAAGCTGTGGAGAAGAATTGGAGACAGATTTATCTGCCACTCTACCTCCCATTTCCCTCTTCCCTCCCATAGTCTTGGCACAGTACAAACTCTCAGCAGAACATCTGTATAGTAGCTATAGAGCCATGGAAAGGTGAGACATAGGATTAATGGATCCACAAAGCAACGGAAGTCCCCTGGGCCTGCCATGTCCTCCTTGATTTGTTACCCATTATAGGTTGCCTCTGGAAGAGAAAGAAATAAGCCAACCCCAGGTCCTAAAGCTGTGGCAGCCGGTAGGAGAAATGAACAACAGCAGGAGGATCAAAGCAAAACGAGGGGCGTTTTGAATGGATAGTGATGAGCTAACTGCTTGGTTCCCTCACAGCTTGCACCTTAACACCTTACACCAATTATAGTATGCCACGATAGTTTGCATCTTGGCAATTTGGGCCAGTTGCTTGGGGCAAAAGCTTGTCCCTTAATGATTTGGACCAATTGCTTTGTGATGGGCTGGTCTGAACAGTCTGTTGGAAGGCTATATAAATGCATGTTCATATTCAATAAATTGGCATTGCTTGGATCATATTGATCTGTGTGTGGCTCTGTCCAGAAGCTCCAGTGGAGAAGGAGTCCCAGGAACTGCTACAGCACTCTGTGACAGATATTTTATCTCTTCATTCTCTTCTTTTATCCACAGCTCACTATCAGTATGAAAGATATTTGCACAGTACCAGCCTGAAATACAACTTTCTCTTGTGAACAATGAGTCCCTCACATCTGGGCACAGGTGCTCCCAACACTTCTTTTAGTGGAGTCTTGACACTACAGTTAATGTTTCTTTCATGACCACTCTCACCACCACCACCATCACTCTGATTTCAACAGATCAAATAGGGAAACAGTTGGTTTTTCCCAAGAGGTAATTTATTCTGATTAGAAAAATAATGTCTGTAAGTAGAAAAGCCTTCCCCATCCCCAGCAGCTGCTGTTTCCCTTCATTTAAGCAGAGGATAGTTCCATTTTAGTTTCTTTCAAAAGTTATCTTCACTTCAACGAGCTTGTTTTTTTCACTCCTGTCCTGGTCTAAATCCACGTTATTACCTCAGGCACTTCTCTTTCTGCTTTCATCAAGTGTTTATTTGTATGATAATACTTCAATGTCTTAAATCATTGCAAAGTAATTTCTCATAATAAATGGTTTTTCTTTAATGTGATGTCCCTGTTCTCCCATCTTGTCTCCATTTTGTTTGTTCAGATTGTAAGCTCTTAGATACTGCATCCAGAATTCCTGAGAGGGATTGGTTGTTTTTGTGCTTTTTAACCTGAAGATGATACAGTTTTACAACGGACTGTAGAACAGTCCTGCCATTATGCCACATCAGGCTGTGTGAATGCCATTTAAAACACATAAGTGCTGCAGTAAGGCTGCAATTTCTCCCCATCTCCTCCCACAGAAGAAAGCTGTATTCTCACTTCCACAGGCAGTATCCACAAAAGCATCTTGGTTTACTAGGTGTTGTTAGTAACTGTCTGGGATAGGTGCAAATTGATGAGATCCTTCCTAAAACTAACCAACACTACTGAACTTGTCTCTCTTGCTTCTGCATTTGAAATATTTGAAGATGAACTTCATTGCCTGAAACCACGAATAGTGAGGGTCTGGTGGGCACAAAGGAACAGCACAGTAGTATATCATTTGGAAACTTGGGAAGTTTGTGATCATTTGGGGGGGAAAAAACCACAGTAACAACCTACCTACAGCAAGAACTAACAAAATTATTTTTCCTCTTTCTCCTCCTCCACATTTGCAGTCACTACAACTAACATCTCCCTTCCTCCCCACCAGTGCAAGCATTTCACAGACAAATATGTCTCTACCACATCCCCCTCCCCATCCACTAAATATTCTCACTATTCATCGTACTTCCCCAGATCCTGAGAGGCACTTTGGCAGAGCTGTGCTCGGTATCTGGAGAGGCTTCCTGGTCCTAATCTTCAACTCCACTACTTAATTCTGTTACTTCAGATTGTTGAGTGACGTTAGTATGAAGAGGTTGGCAAGAGCTGCTTCAACACTGCTACTAATCTCTGCCATTCTGTAGGCTCCACTCCAAAGATGTTGTCTATATCTGTACTGAAACCTGTGGCTGAGTGACATCTGTTGAGACATGTGTCTTGCCCTCACTCTAGCCATCTTGATTGTGATGGCAAAGCTCATCTGTGGGTTTTGTCTTTTTTCATACGGCCTTTCCATAGCCAGGCATGCAAGCTCGGCAAGCCACCACTGGAAAGGGCCAGAGTGAGAACTGAAATGGGTAAGGTAACCAAGGAGTAGGGTCATGAGCCACAGTCTGACACAATAGCAGAGCTGACGTAGCTCTCCCACAGACATGGGCTCTGGGGAAGGGACTGAGAGCATGGAGGTTGGAGTGACACAGTAAACTTCCAGGAAAGTGCTTTACCTCAGCATTAGCACCTCTTCACTCTTGCCCAAGACACTTTTTTCCACCACAGGCCTTTATGGCCAGTTGGTTCAGAACTGAGGCAGGAGTTACAGTTGGCTCCATGTGCATCGTGACAGGAACTCAGGAGATATCCTTAAATGCATTTCCTTGGTCCTTACCTGTATTTCTACTCATTCCCTAGATGGGACAGAGAGATCTACTACCTCAGGAGCTGCAAAACACAGGATTACCTATTTGCATGTTTTTTCTCTAGTTTAGCATGACAGTTTGTTTGCTGTATAATAAAACCGGAGTTGATTAAAGCATGTCTGGACCTGGACTAGTACGTCATTGCAACCCCTTGGAACTGGCAACTTTAACAATCTTCCACACCCCAGGTGGTTCTTCTCTTATTGGCCTAATTATACCTACCTTACTATCCACTGAGCTGACATGAATCGTAAATGTCTTTATGGGCATACATGCTGATGTACTGCATAATCACATAGACACAGCTCCTCACAGGCCAGATTTTCCCTGGTGAACAGCATTGGCAGCTCCTGCTGCTAGCAGAGAACACAGAACGCAGTAGTTATGCTTTGCTGCAGTGAGGGATGTCAAGCAAGAAACTGCACTGCTGTCGCTTGCGCACTGTGTGAGAATCACAGAATCACAGAATTAAATAGTTTGGAAAAGACCTTCGAGATCATTGAGTTTAACCCTTCTAATTAACTAAACTATGGCATTAAGTGCCTTATCCAACCTCCTTTAAAACATCTCCAGGGATGGTGACTCCACCACTTCCCTGGCCAGCCCATTCCAATGGCAAATCACTCTTTCTGTGAAGAACTTCCTCCTCACATCCAGCCTAAGCCTGTCCTGGTGCAGTTTGAGACTGTATCCTCTTGTCCTGTCACTGGGTGCCTAGGAGAAGAGACCAACCCCAACCTGGCTACAACCTCCTTTCAGGTGGAGAGAACAATAAGGTCTTCCCTGACCCTCCTCTTCCCCAGGTTGAACAAGCCCAGCTCCTTCAGCTGCTCCCTGTAGACCTGTGTTCCAGCCACCTTACCAGCCTTGTTGCCCTTCTCTGGACTCATTGAAGCATCTCAACATCATTTTTAAGTTGAGTGGGCCGGAACTGGATACAGTATTCAAGGTGTAGCCTAATCAGAGCTGAGTATGGGGGAAGAATGATTTCTCTGTTCCTTTCAGGCCATTCATAGAGCTGCATCCTGTCATTTCCTGTAGGAAGAAATTTATTCTGAACATCCAATAGTGCTTGAAGTTGTTAGAACTCTAATTTCAACCTTATGACAAATCAGTCATAAATTGTAGAATACCAAGATGAAAGGGACATCAATGGTCATCTGGTCCCAAGAGTGAGTTGATGGGTAACACTTTAAGACACTTTCTAAAGGCACCTAAAGAAACTTCAGCTATTGATTATTGGCAAACGTCAAAACGGTTAACTCATGACCAGTAAATACCCACATTTCAGGGTCCAGGAAGAGCCCACACATCTGCACACGTATTCTGTGCCTCCCTAGGGATCCCAAGAAGAAAGCAAACAGCATCTCTTCTGGATGTAAGAGAGTAGCACTGGCCATCCTGGAGTGAATGAGACATACAGCCATGGTGGTACTGAGGCTACTTGCAGATGATCATCCACGGAGGGTATACAAAGGAGATACGATCACTACTGTAGAGCACACACTAAATTTCCTGTGCACAGCACCAGTAACCATTGGTTGTGGATTATATTTGTTCCTGTCTCTGTCTACACTGATGCAAGGTATGGGGAGAAATGGCCTTCAGAAAAAAGGACCTTGACCTTCTAGCTATGAGAAAGAATGGGATAATCACCATGCTCCTGCCCTCTCCTTTTAGCAGTGTCCTTATCATGCAGAGAAGAGATGATGGAAACAGTGTCCTGCGACTCAAATGTCATCGTTGAACATCCTCAAAGGGGCCAAAACAGCTCAGTAGCTCTTCTGTGAGCTAAGGACATGAAGAAAGCGCTGCTTGTCATCCTCCTACAACTGCTAGACCATATAGCTACATGGTTTAAAAACTGTATCTCTTTTCTTTAAGACAATGTAAGAACATAACCAGAGTGTAGCACTTGTCAAAGGCTTACATTTAAAGATCCAGAGAAGTTGTGGTTAAGGGCCTGCCTTTGGGTACATGAAAGAGGGGGATTCATTACATGAAAAATGTAATATTTCAGGAGGCTGAGGGTTACAAATACCAACACTTTGTCACTCAAAATTTGGGTTCTCTGCAGTGAATTCAAGCTGAAAATATCTGGAGTCTATTAGTTATTTCCTGGACTTCCAATATCCCTTTACAAACACTGTGATTCAATACTGTTCCCACATATGAATACCCAGCAAATTCTGAGATGCAAAGAACTGTGTGGATCTGCATAAACTGAAATATTAATGTATACAGAAGAGTCTAAAGCACAAGTGTTTCCAGAAACAGAGAACTTAATGCAAAGAATAAAAGAAAAGAAGATGCAAGTGTCCTTCCCAAAGCATTTTTAAAAGTTAAATTTACTCGCTATTGATTTATCCAGCTGGTCTAGAAGTATAAAATTAATTAAGCTGCTTACAAGAAATATTTTACATAATTTAAAAAATCTATCTTTCTCCTCTGCCTCCTTGACATGGATATTGCATTCATAAATCCAGTGTGTGATAAGATCCTCTCCTAATTTACAGGATCAAGTCCTCAGAAGATACCACTGCCTGTGAAGTTTCACCAACTATCCAGCTAAACCCGGTCCTGTGAGTGTTTCAGACTGCTTCTAGTACATTGTTCCATTCCTAAGCAAGTTTTAAAGTGTTGTGCCTCTGGTGGTTTTTCATAAACCTTCCTCAGGCACAGCTTCCACAGAGTTTCATTTGAAAAAACAAAAAACAAACAAAACAAAACCCCACACAAACAAACAAAAACCAACAAGGCATTTAGTGTTGTTTACATAGAAGCAATCTGCCAGCTTTTAAAGGCAGGAATTTCACATAACATCCTGCCCTGTTTCATCAGTCTCTTTATCACCTTGATATTGAAAACAAACAGGAATGTATGATGGAAATAATTTTTAACAATCTGCCCTTAACAGCAAGTGAATTTAACTCAAACTCACAATTCTTCAATGCTTGCACTAGTGAAAAGTCTGGAATCTGAACCATGAGACCAATAAATCCCAGATCGAAAGACCTTGGGCAGGACAGACTTTGGGAATGAGATCCATCACAAGCAATATATAAATTCTGCCCTCCAGTTTCCTCAGAAGACAAGTTACTTCCTAGCTTCCCTTGATCATTCCAACTTTCTGTCATTCATTTCAACATCCCTGAAAAAATTACACAGTTCTTACTGTTAAATTATTAATAAATAATATGACTTCTACTGTCCTTTAAGAAATCTTTTCCCTGCATATACCTCACTTAAAAGAACATTGAATTATTATGGGAAAAAAAATGTGCTGAGAATTTATACTCACTTTGAGTTTGATCATTACTCATAAATCTCTTCTGACATGACTGCTTCCTGTATTGTGCTTTCCCATTAGTTCAGCCAAGGTCTGTCTGACCAGGCTACTTCAGTTTTAAGATCTGATTTTCTCTTCTTATTATTCTTTTCTGACACACATCTCAACTTTATCAGTGTTACTATGCTGAATAACTTTCACTGAAGGCCTAGTGTCCCTTTACACATCTTCAGACTCAGCCCCATTTCCCTACAGACCTCCTAGCTTACTTTGACTGCAGTCTTTTGATGAGAGACTTCAAAGATCTTTTATTCAGAGAGCATATCTCCATCCTCTAAAAACGTCTTGCATGATCCTGCCTCATAAGTCCCTCTGAAATACAGGCATAGCAACGTTTGTCACATTATTCCCAACCAGTTATTGATTTATATCACAGGTGAGTATATCACAGAATGTAAGCAGTGGAAGTGACCTCAAAAGATCATCCAGTCCAACGCCCCTTCCAGAGCAGGGTCACCTATACCAGATCACACAGAGGAGAGAGGGACAGGGAGACTCCACAACCCCCTGGGCAGCCTGTGCCAGTGTTCTGTCACCCTCACAGGGAAAAAATTCCACCTCATGTTTACATGAAACTTCCTATGCCTCAACTTCCACCCATTGCCCCTTGTCCTGTCATTGGGCATCACTGAGAAGAGTCTGGTTCCATCCTCCTGGCATTCATCCTTTTGTAAACATTGTTGAGGTCACCTCTCAGGCTCCTCTTCTCCAAGCTAAAGAACCCCAGCTCCTTCAGGCTCTCCTCCTAAGAGAGATGTTCCACTCCCTTAAGCATCTTTGTGGCTCCGTGCTGGACTCTCTCTAGCAGTTTTATGTCCCTCTTGGCATCTAACGTAATGTCCCTCTATGTCCCTCTTGGCATCTAACATAATTTAAAATGATGAAGAAAGGGATCAGAAAAAAAGATCTTGGAAAATTACACCATTAGATTGTCTCCAAGTGTTATATCTTCCAACATTAGTGGAGTTACATCAGAAATTAACTGATGGGCACATGTATGATTGCAGTTTGCTGCAAGGTTGACCTTTATGAGAGCAAAGATACTGCAACATCATTTACATTATGACCACTTAACAACCAGACACATCACATTTAGTTGATAAAAATAAGGAGCATGGAAAAAAAAAAATCAAACAGTATCATGCATTAGGGGCCATGTTGTAAGGAAAATGTCAGTTACAACCCAAAGTATCAACTCATATAGACAGATTATGTTTAAAAAAAATCTTTGTAGTATACTTACAGATTGTGATTAATTATGTAGGACCTTTTTCACACAGGCTTGGCACAGACCTGCTACCTATACCTATAGAATGCATGGCAAACATGGCACACAGGACTGCTTAAAATACTGTTAGTTTAGGGTTAGGAGATGGGGATCCTGTCATCCTGCTGCGTGCATTGACATGGTTGAGTTGGTAGTGGGAAGTGTGTCCTTGGGCCTTGCACAGAAGCAGCTACTTGTAAGCAGTTGAGAGTGGAGTCCTGTTTTGGGAAAAGGTAACATTTCCAGGGTCTTCCTGAGTCCCTGTGAGTACACATAACCACTAACCGGCATTATCAACTCTTGCATCTCTGCCACAAATTTCAGTTTATTTAGGAAAGAAATCTAAAGTTTTTAGATTAATTTGATCGGTTTGCTATCAGCTTTTGTTTTAAAAAATAAACAGAAAAAAAATCTTGGTTTTCCAGCTTGCAGAGGAATTCTTGAAAACATGAGACACCAAACTTGGCCACAAGTCCTGAAATGTCTAATGCTTCAGGTGTCTTGATTTTTAGCTCTCATTAAAAGCCTACATGTAGAATTACAGAACTGAGTTTGTAATGAACATGCATGTGGCAGATATCCAGTGTATAAAAAGCAGATTTTGGAAGCATGACAAGAGTTCCTTAATCACTGTTGACCAATTTTGGTTTATGAATGGTGGCCAAGCACTCCAACGGACTTCAGGAGTGTTTGGATGTTAGCAGTAATGGCACAACATATTTGGTTACAATCAGCTTGTGTTCATTATGTAGCAATGATATTAATTCCCTAAGATCCCACAGCCTTCATAAAATATTGAGCACTCAAGGGTAGGAAAACTGTTCCTATTAACTTTTTTTGTCCAGTCTGATTTTTATTGCCTTTTTTACACTAAACCCTCTTTAGACCACTTTGGCAGTAAATATTCTCCTGAAGGCTTTTTATACTACCATTGGAAGTGTAAAGAAGTCTGGCTGTAAATGAGAATCAAGTCTAGTGAGTCCAAACAGAGATGCATAAAAAAACCAAGTACTTCTAAGGTTTAATCACCTTTAGCATAAATCTGCCCCATACAGGAACAATAACAGCATGTTCCCAGTCATCCAGCACTGGATTGTTTCTTCAATTGTCCCCTTTAATTAGCCTTTCTCTCCCCTGGTGCTCTTGGTTTATTACTTCAGTTGTAAACAGGACATTATTTAAGACTATTTCAGACTAATTGCACTACAAATATTAAGAGTCTGGTTGTTAAGTGATCATAAAAGAGTCTTTGTAACTACTAGATGGTTAGCAACAATAATGAAATGCAATCGTTGCATGTAAATGCAAGTGAGCAGTGTAGAATTTTATAATGATGACCATTTAATTCAAATTTAGTTTCAATATTTCTGGATTTCTGACAATATTGCCAAATTCATACCAACTGGCCCTTGAAAGCCCATTAACTTTTATCCTACCTCCCCAAGGAATTCTGTGTGAGATTCAACCTCAGGTAAACAAATTGGATGCACTTAGCCCAGCAGTTGCCTTGAGAAGCTCAATCTTGGCTCCTCAGCAGAAGTGCCTTGGGTGACCTGAGCCTCAAAGATGATGAGTGTAATGAGCACCGTCAGAGGCTGCATGCTTTGCAGTTAGCATTTCTGAAAAGGACTAAACCTACTCTGCGCTGCAGAGACAGCTCCCAGCCTTCTTTCAAAATCAAACTTGGTTTAGAGACAGTACTCCAGGGAAGTTTTTTATTAAGTTCTAGAGCATGGAAAGGAAGAAATCCTGAGTCTGAATGGGATTAGCTCAGGCAATAATTCAGGATTTCCTGTGAGTTCTGGGATAGTCCAACATGTTGGCATGATGCACGTATGGCCAGGTTTGCTCAGCCCATCTCACTGTTCTTTGCAATGCTATTACGTGGCTAACATAGGCTAAGCTTTTTCCTAGAAGTTGGTGTGTTGCATAGCAAAGCAGTGCGGGATAGGCAGACTGATGTGTCACAGTTGTCTTGACATCCAGAGCTGTGGTCTTTAGAGTTCACTAGCATGCTCTCCAAGGGAAAATATGAGTGCCAGCAACAGGATAACACAAGCAGTAAAACACATGTTTCAGTAAACTATCACTAGTGAAAACTTTCTTCAAGTGATCCTGTCTTAGTACAAATTAGTTGACAACTAATTACGTAGCAACAGCTCTTGAGCTCATATAATCCCTCTCAAATTGCACCAACTGAGGAGTGAGGACTTGTCCCACAATTCATTATAAAAACAAACAACTGAACATGTCCTTTTGCATCTAACTCAATACTGTTGCAAGCTGAATATTTCGGTGAGTAAACTCAATTATTTAAAACCAGAAACAAGATAGCTCAAAGGGTTAGAAAAATCCCCAACATAAACATTTCTATTTGTGCCTTCATTTGTGAAGTGACTTGTTATATAATGCTGACTAATTGGCTTGTAAATTTTACTGTGGATTCTTTTTCTTAACTCAGCTACTTTTTTTTTTTCCCCAAAATCCAAACAAGCACTAAGCTCCTAATGTTGTCAACTAGTTGCTACAAGAAGTTGTGACCCTTTAAACTCCATAATCCTTAGCATACTAGCAAACTCCTCTGCAAAGCCCTCTATTTAATTAGAATTGTATTGAATGAACTAAAAATCCCAGTCTCATTTTTCAGTTTCTGTTCCCTTATCACAAAGGACTCAAGAGCTACAGAACAGAAAAAGGCCCACTCCAAGGCTGTTTCCTTGACACTTGGCCAAAAGTTTTATATCCATCTGGGCGCAACATCAATGTCATTCTCACAAGATGCTACAATGTGAAACAAAATATGCTCGTGAAGCCAAATACACGTGTTATGTTTCTTTCAGGACACCTTAAATAATCACCAAGCAATTCTTCAGTTAGCAATCCTCACAAACCCTTCTGAATGCAGAGGCTGCCACAAAAAAAAAAAAAAAAAAAAAAAAAAAAAAGAAAAAAAAAGAAAAAAAGAAACATCTGGATGTTATTGTGTGATAGATGGGCAGAGTCCAAGGGGATGGCATTCAATAAATCCAAGTGCCGGGTGCTGCACTTTGGCCACAGCAACCCCATGCAGAGCTACAGGCTGGGGTCGGAGTGGCTGGAGAGCAGCCAAACAGAAAGGGATCTGGGGGTGCTGATTGACACCTGCCTAAACATGAGCTAGCAGTGTGCCCAGGTGGCCAAGAAGGCCAATGGCATCCTGGCCTGCATCAGCAATATTGTGGCCAGCAGGAGCAGGGAGGTCATTCTCCCCCTGTACTCTGCACTGGTTAGGCCACACCTTGAGTACTGTGTCCAGTTCTGGGCCCCTCAATTTAAGAAGGACATTGAGGTGCTTGAGCGTGTCCAGAGAAGGGCAACGAGGCTGGTGAGAGGCCTCAAGCACAAATCCTATGAGGAGAGGCTGAGGGAGCTGGGATTGTTTAGCCTGGAGAAGAGGAGGCTCAGAGGGGCCCTTATTGTTGTCTACAACTACCTGAAGGGGGTTTGTAGCCAGGGGGAGGTTACCTTCTTCTCTCAGGCAACCAGTGACAGAACAAGAGGACACAGTCTCAAGCTGCTGCAGGGGAAGTTTAGGCTGGAGTGAGGAGAAAGTTCTTCACTGAGAGAGTCATTGGCTACTGCAATGGGCTGCCC
Organism: Eubucco bourcierii; assembly: GCA_013396675.1. Lineage (NCBI taxonomy): Eukaryota > Metazoa > Chordata > Aves > Piciformes > Ramphastidae > Eubucco > Eubucco bourcierii. Next base: position 252,414 of record VWZE01016327.1, on the reverse strand, counting down.
AGGGAGGTGGTGGAGTCACAATCCCTGGAGGTGTTCAAGGTGCGTTTGGACATGGCGCTTGATGCCATGGTCTAGTCTTGAGGTCTGTGGTGATGGGTTGGACTTGATGATCTTTGAGGTCTCTTCCAACCCTGGTGATAATGTGATACTGTGATACTGTGATTTTCCACAAGAGTAAAACACCTCTAATCATGTTGATTCAAGTGATCCGATTGCATGAGAAGACTTTGTCAGGGTATTATGGATATTCCTCTCTGCTTTCAAGCTAATGGTGCAACCCACTGGACTATTTTCCTTACTTATTATGCTGTCATTGAATTTGAGTTTTGGTATTGCTGTCACAAGTACAGTTAATAACCTTGAAATAAATTAATAAAGAACAGGATCTCCTCCTGTGGAGTTCTTGTTTCTAATGAAGTGGTGGCAGAGGAAGCATGTAGTGCAATAAGAAATAATGGAAACAAAGAACCTTTCTTTTTTTATCAAGCTATTTAGCATTTTGGCATTCTTCCAAATACATTTTCTATAATTGGAAACGTTTAATTGCCTGATGTAAATCTGCAATACCTCTCAAGCACATGGTCACATGCACCAAAGGATATGGTATTGTTCATGAGCGAGGCTCTAGCGGGAGAGCAAATTGGGAGGGTATGACGCTGTTATATTCTACTGAAAGAACTGGATGTGGAGGGTGTTCTGCAGATAGTAGCTTCCTGAAGAATATCATTTCAGTGATACCCACATATAAAATAACCAAATCAAAACAAAATTTGTACAATTTATCTTGACCTATCCATTTAAAAATGCAAAACCATGTAATATTTCATGCAGACTTGAAAAAAAGTAGTTTTCTTTTTACCCTTTAATCTCTAAGCCTGAACACTATACAATATGATTTATGTAGGAATTTAAGAAACACACTTGTTTTGTTTGTTTGTTTTGCTTGGTAAGGTTGAAGAAATGAACAAACAAAAAAAATTACTACGTACCTCTGAAACAAATACTAATAAGAAACCCTTATGCTAATGCTCCAAGTGCATTAATGTCCTGAAAGTTTTCTATGTAAACACAATGTTGTCATATAAAATGACATGTCTACAGTGTTCATTCAGTCAATGACTTTTCCATCATGCAAGTCTTATTTCTTCAACTGATATCCTCAAGTTGATACCATGTACCATAATATCTTTGTCCATCTATTCTACCAGGTGTAACCCTGGTCTCCCAACAAATTTCACACCTGTAAGTTCTCATAGACTCATCAGTAGCACAAGCTCACAGAGTGCTGCAGTATCTGACACATCATGGTCATGAGATGCAAGGAAAAAGAGTGAAGAGAGACAAGATCCAAAGCTGAAAAAAAGGGACATTTAACAGTAATAGATATAGTCTATAAATGCCAGTCACACAAAGAGCAAAAAAAAGAAGTCAGGGAAATGTTTGTAAGTAAATATGGAAAGAGGAGTGGGAAGAGTGAGGACAGAAGCAAGAAGAAGAAAGGCATGAAGCTGTTCATACAGATGGCATAGATTTGGCTAGTGAAACTTCAAGATGGATATTCCCTGCACTGAGAGACAAGGAGGAGAGTCCCAACAAGGAAACATCCTCTCTTTGTTTCTCTAGAAACAAGCAACCATGGTCTCTCCAGTACATCACAAATGCTGCTTAACTGGTGAAATTCTTCACTGGAAAATAGGCATTCCTCAGAATGCCTACAGCAAGAAGCTGCTTTTCTAGCTAATTCATGGACTACATTGAGGAGAACTAAGCTGTTTGTCCCAAAGTTTGGTTTTGGAGTTTATGAAATCTTGCTAGGTTTTAACACCACCATATCACCTAAAAGCATCTCTTACTTATCTCAAACACATAGAAGTCCCAAAACCTCCTGTATTTCTTAAGAGATGGGGAAGCATATCAAGAAGCAGGTATGTGAAGAAAGCACTGAGGGAAGAGATATGGGCTTCTGTACACAAGCAAGTTAGGCCAGATATATATCTGTTTATAAATTAGAGTACCTAAAAGCAAAATTACCTGTTTCCTAGAGTGATGGCTGAAATCACTGCCATCCAAAAAAGTGTTAAAAATACTGTTGCATTAGAAAAAGATCAAGAAATCTGCTCTGTGCTTGCACTCGCTAATCAATCTTAGGGACGACTCTCCAAAAATCTGTTCTACTTCCCTTTACACCTGTATTTGTTTTCAGAAAGAGATTTTAATTTTAAAAATGTCACTGAGTAGTATTACTTGCTCAAGATGTTAAGTCTTTTTGAACAGTCCTTGAGTAAAGACATGTATTATTCTGGATCCTGAAAGTCAAGGTCTGTAGCAGGGCATTGGTCTTCTAATGCTTTTCTGCAAAGATTTTCCTCTGATTGGGCCAAAGGGTAATAATCATTCAGAACTACAAAGCTCAGGATACTCCTGGATATCTCAGGAGAAAGCTATTCATTCACTGAGCTTTTTACCTCTAACTCTGATTATCTGACATTGGAGACCATGAAATTAAACCAGTAACCCCTTCGATAATCTTTCCCCTCCAACTCATCCCAAAGGGAGAGCTGACTAGTCTGATCCTTTCAGTATTCCAGATCCATGGGCTCTCCCTCACTCATGCATCAGATGTTCTTCTGTACCTCAGAGAAGGACAGTCTTCCACATAACTTGGTAGGTAAAGGTTGCTGCTTGGAGATCTTCTGCCTCAGAAGGCTGTTGTTCCTTCCAGCTGTGCTCATGAGTGATTCTAGGGAGAAACACTAAGCAGGTTCACACCATCACACCAGACAGCTACTAGGTAATTTCTAATCCACTGAGAGACTTGTTTAAAAAAAAAATAAAAAAAAAAAAATCCTGTTACCTACAAATACAGCTGCTGACTTTGTAAGACCTTGAATTCCTGCTTGAGACTGAGGGCATTACCAGGCGTGCTGCACAAGAACCAAACTCCCTTGCCTCAGCAGCCAGGGCTGTTTGTTTCTTACATGAGGAGGCTGCAAGATTTTTGGCATGCTGTCATGGAGTTCCTGTATTTAGAAATAACTGTTACGAAACCTCATAGCCTACAGCTGAAGAAGAAAAGGTCCTTTATCTACCACTACCCTTGCTTTCCTCTTCCTATGCTGTGTTAAAATTCAAATTATGCATATGCCAGATAGTTTTTCTACTAAAAACCTCACATTTGTCAGATCCTTTAAATTTCAAAGAGCAACCTCAAAGGGCACCATCAAGTAATGTTGATATAGTTGAATGGTTAATACCTAAATCTTTGTAATTCCAAGTCCATCTTTATGCATACATATTAATAGATTTCAAATCATGGACTATGTTTTCACCTGGGGGGAAAAAAATTTTTTTTAAAATGTGTATGGCTGAGGGATTGATTTGGAGAAGGTTGTTTTATTCTATTCAAAGCTCCTGAGAATGAGAAGTCACTGGGCTTGAGAAGACTCTCAAGTTCTGTCTAAAAAAAAAAAAATGTGTTCTCCATCTTGTCACTTCTGTACAGCAGTATTTTCCTATACATATTTTCAGACCAATCCATGTTTTTGACTAAGCTAATCATAGCCATGCAAAGGAAAAGCAATATAGAACTTGCAGTTCAAATAAGCATGTGTCTAGGTAGTATTTAGAGTTTCATCTACAACTAACTAAGCAAGCAACTTATTTCCCCTGTCCAGGGCATCATTAATGATGTAAGGGTGGTGCTGTAGCTGTGAGGACTGGACTATATATTGCAAATCACCTTAAGCATCATAACAAACATGGTTCTGGTAGCAGTCATGAAATATGTGACTGATGTCAGTTCCTTACAAACAGAGTAGGTGGTATCAAAATGTATCTGTAACTACAGATACTGGCCTTTCACATGACAGCAAATTAAACACTAAATTTTGTTTCTGGTTTAGGTCTATAGTGGGAAATAAAGAGACCAAAAAATGACTTTCAATAAAAAGTTTTAAATAAAGAATTCTTATATCCAGAAGAAGGTAGAATTACTTTTTCCCCCCTACTTTCCCTATGATAACTATGCGGTTTTTTAACTGCTTCAAAATATAACATATTAAGAATAGTATTAGAATTTTCTCCTAGAAACTAAGGAACTTACAATCTCCTTCTTCAAAAAAGGTTAGTCTGATAGTTAGTCTAGATGGCAGAATACAGGTGAATGTCAATACAAACTGCAATTTATCACATTTTATATGTTGATATATATGAGATATATATGTATATGTCACATGTTATAAACCCATGCAGCTAAAAACACCCGAACACAAATAAACACAATTGCTGAAGCAAGGAAAGCAGTTAACTTTTAGAGCAGAAAAAATCAACTAAGAAAGCAATAATAATTCGGTAGCTTCCAATAAAAGATGTTAATTGTATAAAAGGAACTATATTGTCATCAATGCATCAACGCTAAATCATCATCATCATCATGTAATTCAGAAGTTTCTTTAACTCCAGAAACTGATGGTGCCAAAGGGGAGAGGGATACTGCCAAAGGGAAACAGGCGTTATCCCCTTTAATAAAAATCGAATTAGAATTACCATTTCAGACATCTCATTTATTATTTAACTAGATTAGGACCTGCAATTCTGAAGTAGAAAAAAAATACTTCCAAGGTTAAGGCTATTTGGTAGGTTTCCAAGGTTAAGGCTATGTTGGTTGTGTATTTTGGAAGCTGGGAATAACACCACCAAGCATATATCACCTGATATAACTACTCAGATAAACAAAGTCACTTTCTTCTAACAGTTTGCTTCCATCTAATTTTACTTAGATAAGATAATTGCTCTGAAAATGTCTTTGCATAAGGAGATACTTTATCCTGTGTTTGTAAGTGTAACAAAGCAACGCTTTCAATGAAGATAATGTGTCTTAAAACAGTGGATAATGTTTAATACAGTTACCTGTTCAGCAGACACAGCCTGTGTCTTCAAGGCTATGGCTTATAAGATGTGAAGGCAATTGTGAGGGGAAAATTAAAAACACCATTTCTTTCTGAAAGCAACATTTACTGTGTTCACTGTGGGCTCTAAAAGAGAAATGTCTTTGTGGTATAATCATAGAATGGTGGACTCAAAGAATTAAGTTTGAAAAGAGCTTTTGAATCATTGAGTCCAACTACTAAATTACCACAACCAAGTCCATCACTAAACCACTACACTTCTTCTAAATGCCTTTCAAGCACTTCCCTGGGCAGCCTTGGTAACAATCCTTTCAGTGAAGAAATTTTTCCTAATATCCAATCTAAACCTCCTCTAGTACAACTTGCAGCCATTTCCTCTTGTCCTATCACTTGTTACTTTGGACAACAACATACACTGTACATGGATCTAAACATACATAGTGTATGCATACATACACATGCATGGGGGGCAGGTGTAAGTAACTTGTGCAGTTGTTGCATCATGTCAACATGGAACAAAACACTTTTTCTAATTGCCAAAAAGGTTTTCTCTTCTGTATTTGGAAAATGAAAGCTTAAGCTCAGATCTTCTCAACTCACTTGCATGAAGAGAGTACTCCGCTTCCACAGCAGACTCTGGAGTTAAATTCCCTAGATACACATCATTAGAAGGAAAGAGAAGCAAGAAAGCAGGGAAGAAAGAAGAAAAATATTCTATCCTTTTCATTAAATTACACAAAGACTTTGGTAGGAGTACAATATGTACACAAAGTACAAAGTACAGTATGTGCAGATGTTGGTAGTCATCACACCTCTATATAGTACAGGCTAAACCAGCTTAGGATGTGTGGATACAACAGAAGCAGCACAAGCTCTACTTATTTGATGTTACTGGTCTTTTGTTTAGTTTCTTAAGGTATACAAAAGTCACACTCTGCTTGAAAAGTGCGTCTTATATTAAACTTATTTCAGAAGATTAAAGACACTGATGAGGTGATGATATAAGCAGGTATAACACCCTGTTTCACAAAGGAATGCTAGGCAGAGCCAAGAGCCCGAAACCTGAGCTGGCAACACTAAACTGCAGCACTAAGGAATATACTGGAAAGATTAGTAAAGAAGCCAAAAACTACCCAGCTAACAGACAGTTCACACTGAGTCAGAAAAGGGAGATAAATCTTCAACAAAGGGCAGTGAGAACAGAACTCATTGTTACATATTTCACTTTAAAGTGCAGACAAAAGACTAATTTACAAGAGGTCTTCTCCAGCAACCCTTGCGCCCCAGTTTCCCACTAAAATTAACACAGACACCTCCCTCAAGAAGCTTGCAATTGCTTGGGGGAGTCATCAAAAAATAGTATTCATGTCTAGGTGATAGGTCCATCAATTCCCTCGCAGATACAACCAGTGATCTACAGATCAGAACTATGAAAAACACCACAAAAATCCCAAGGATCATCAAATACATCAGCAGCAAAAAACTAGCAGATAAACACAACCATAAAGATTTCAAAGTTAATTTTATACTTTATCTAAGATTTTTGTTACAAAAATAATTGAAGGTGGCCCAATCAATGCACTATTATCTTCTCTCTGCAGATGTCAGAAAATGAAGATAGGATAGGTCTCCATATGGGAAGTTATTTGCAATTGCCTGCAATCTTGCAATTTTTTTTCATCTTCCAAGTAGTGGTTGGTAAAGCAGAAGGAATTTATCTCAAGGTTGCATCCCAGCTGCAAGTAAACAAAGCTTTCTGCATTTCAGTTCTGGGCAACAGACCTTACCAACTTATCATGTGAGTGTGCTTTCTCACACAGATAGGCTTATTCATGTTCTCATTTAATGTCCCACCATCATTTAGAGACATGTAAGACTCAGCATGCAGATGCCACCAGGACAGGTTGGATGCTGAGAAGATACATAAGGCACTTTTGGATGCTGAGAAGCTGCATAAAGTATTTCATCTGTGGAAAAGGATGTGGCAGTTATCTGTGGCAAAGTGAATTTCTTTGTTCTCTTAACATACATTAAAATTCTCATTGAAGTTGGCAAAGATACTCTCACTATTTCAAAGAGGAACAGAATTGTTCTTACGAGAAATAGAATGTTGATTTTAACAAAGTCAGACAAGCAGATATTATACTGAAGACACCAATCTTCTCAGTGCAATTGCTCAAAGCCTTTCTAGAGCTGGGGAGCATATAGTGAAATACTTAGAATACAAACAGCATAAAGACAAGAACTGTTGGGGATTCATAAACATGCTTACAACTGCCTATCACTTACCCAAACTCAATATCAGCAGCACAACCAGAATAATAACACAAATATAAATGTTATACTTTGACTTGCAAATACCTCACTGGATGTTTCTTTTTATTTTAAACATATGTAGTCCTTGTATCTGATAATTTAGTTTTCAAATGGTGGGTCTTGAAACCAATATTTGTTGTTAAATTCAAAGAACCTAAAATTGTTTGTGAGACAGATTCACAAAGTTTGTAAAACATTTAAAACTTGTAAATATGCAGCTACTGGAAGTGATACAAACTTCTTCCAAAGAGAGGTTTGCAGCCTTCTGTGGAAGAAATATCAAAGCCTCCAGTCTAAAATGCAAGATGTTCTTTGTTTAAAAAGAATTTACTTTAGGCTTGGTACTTTCCTTAAGTTTCAGAGAAAATACAGAACAGGGGCAAAACAGAGCAAGTTGCAACCTTGAAAAGCAACTATTCTAATTTTTAGATTTGACTTGTGAAAAATGAGACATTCAGAATTAGTTGTCTTAGTATCCCTGGAGGGATCCCTTAGTGTCCCTGGAGGTGTTCAAGGGTAGGTTGGACAAGACCTTGAGTGGGAGGTGTCCCTGCCTATGGCAGAGGGTTGGAACTAGGTGATCCTTGAGGTCCCTTCCAACCTTACCGTTCTATAATTCTATGAACCTATTTCAACAGAAAGACTCTTCCAAGTAGAACAAGAGCATAAAATTCATTGTACCTAATTGGGTTATCTAGTGCTAAACCACAAAATTAAATACATGTATTACCTCCAAATTGAAAATAGCCCCAGGGAATCCAGTAGAGAGAAGAACCATTTTTAGTGCGTCAGACAGAGCAGCATATGATTTATATTCATTTTAGTCTTAATGCATCAAATTTGGTTTTTCTTTAACAGAAATATCTTTGTCAATATTTTCTCATGTATAGCAAATTAATTACTAGCTTTGTTGTTTCTCCATTCCACTCCTCTACCATTTCCTCATAAGTCCATCTGCTCTTTTGGGAAGAATTAAGTATCCTGTGTTCTCTGTCAAGAAGGTCTCCTCAGTACCCTTGGTCCTTCATACCTATCAGTGTGTGTTTGATGCTTCATCTTGGAATTCACTGCTTAACATCTGGAGCAGAAGTACACCCACTATCTCCTTTTGAATCTGACAGAGATTAGCTGAGTTGGTCATTTCTCTGCTGTCATCATGCATATGTGATGAGACTTGAGCATATGATTCATGTGAAACACAGAAGAGAACTACCAGTTGAGGCAGAACTGTAAATGACTACGTTTCTGTGTCACAAAAGGTGTTTAGATAAATCTCGTCCCACGTATTCAAATGCCTGTATGAACAATACAGTTTCCAAAATTAAAATCTGTACACCAGCATAGGACAACTACTTTTAAATTAAGTTGCCAAAGAAATGGGCCAGGGTGTGGGCCCATTTCAAGAACCATAAAGTTGTTTTTTAGAAGAGATGACTTTCTTATGAAAAAGAACATTTCTAAGTTTTAAAAAAAAAAAAAAAAGAAAAAAAAAAAAAAAGAAACTTGGTACAATCTTATCTGAGCTCCTTCTGGCTTCTTTGCTATATACAGAGAGTGTTCAAACACAGCAACCATTCTCTAAATAACTTCAAAAGTTATTTCCCTTAAATAGAGACAGGCTCAGTATCTTCTGTCTTCCCAGCAAGCAGACATTCTCACTTACCACCACCTGCCATGGAAACCTTGCAGCACTACCAGACCTGCACTCCCAGACTCCAGTCAGCAGGAATGCAGCCTCAGGCCATTCTCCAGGACACAAGAAGCTACATCCTATCTACCTTTAGGTTGCACTGTTGCTATCTCTGTTACCTCAAGCCGTTTCTGAAGTTGCTGGGGAGTAATGTTTCAAGCATCTCTGAGTATCTTTTGCTGTTGAAGTAATTTTCCCAGACGTTGCTTGGAAGCAGCAGCTACTGATCTTTCAAAAATACATGGCTGCAGTAGAGAATGGAGGAGGTAGAGCCAAGGAGAACATGTAGGACAGGTGTTTCTAAGAGAAGAGCGTCTAGAAATGAAATATTGCCAAATCAGCAGTGAAACTCAGAAAGATTTTAGCAGCTTCCAAATCTGCTTTACAGATGTAGTCCAAAAATGACCTTTTTACCTTTATCAGGTTGTCAGCAAAGATACTGAAACAGAGGTGTTTTGTGCAGATAGTGCCATGTTGGCAGAGCCTGCTGGAGGACACTGTCTCAGCCTCCCCATGCCAGGCTCAAAGCCCTGGTCCACCTATGGCCTGTTGGTGTGTGTTGTCCCAGCTCCCCAAGTCTGAAGCTCTGGTACAATCACTTAGCAAGGGTGTTCAAGCTGCCCAAGGCCAGAGTTTCACCTCTGCATGCAGATGACTTCAAACATCTTGACCAGCTTCCAAGACAGAAGCAAAAGCTGAATCTGACAGTGCTTAAATTCCTTGTTGAATGCTCTATTTTATCCTCCCTGGTTCTCTCCTGGACCTCAGGTTGAAGGAATGAGGGAGTAGGCTCTGGAGACAGGATGACTGGAGCAAATTACTGAGGATGAGATGCACAATGGAAACTGGGTGGCAAGTTTTCAGTTTAGGCTCATGGTCACTACAGCCACCTAATTCAATTCAAAGCACTTGGTTTGCTAAGGAGCTGCTTCAATTCAAAGGAAAAGGACTTGTTGTAACTTTTATGTTTTGGAATAGAATCAGTTTTGGATTTTTTAAAAATTATTTTGGTATCCAGAAACTTCAATGGGGACAAAAGGGACAGTTCTTACCTAAAATTTATCCAAAATCTGTTTCTCTGGACTTTGTCCTGTGGGATAAAAAATGTAATTTTAAATCCTGTAAGATTTAAGAAGCACTTGAATATGAGTTTACAGCCCACACTTTGATGTGATTCTTACCCTCTTTATGCTGTTAGCTGACCTACCACTGTTATTCCCTTACTGAAAAGATGCTCACAATGCCCAGTTTTAATCTGTACCCTGATGCTTGGCAATGCCAGTCCCCCATATGACTTGATCTTCCTGAACCATATTCTACATAGGGAGCTTAGCGAGTTCTTGTGATATTTTCACTAGAACATTCACTTCAGATTACATATGGCTACATGAGACAGTGCAGTCCTGGCCTTCCAAATATCAGGTAGGAAAAAAAAAAAAG
>VWZE01016327.1:188104-242046 GCA_013396675.1 Eubucco bourcierii | reverse complement strand
AAAAAAAAAAAAAAAAAAAAAAAAAAAAAAAAAAACAAAAAAAAAAAAAAGACAGAGAGAGAAAATAAAACCACTTTATGCTGCTTAGCAAATCTACTTCTATAGCAAATCTATTTCTATAACACTCCTTCTCACTCATGGACCACCACAAGTTGTGTCTGACCCAGTGCACTGCCAGAAGAGCCTGCAGTGATAATCATAGAATCATAGAATCATAGAATGGTAAGGTTGGAAGGGACCTCAAGGATCATCTAGTTCCAACCCCCTGCCATAGGCAGAGACACCTCCCACTAGTACAGGTTACTCAAGGCCTCATCCAATCTGGTCTTGAGATCATCTACCTGCTGTGAACTCCCCTGGGCTGCAGAAGTGGCAGCTGCTAAATACACCTAATGGACAGACTCTGGTTCCCTGTTTGGGTTACTTTTGCCTATTCAAACCTCCACATGCAAAGACTTCCTCCTTCTATTTATTTGACTGAAAACATTTACAAAATGATCAGGCAACCAAATAAAAGCAGACTGCTTCTGCATACTGCATGACTCTCTGAAACTTTTCCCAGTTTATGAAAAAAATCAAGTATGTCCTATCAATGTCCAGAGCAATGCCTTCCTCCAGCTGTATGTGAGGATGTGTTGAGCAAATATGGAAGAATATTGTATGGACTTTTTCAGAAACCAGCTGGTGATCTGAATTATATGGGAACGAGCTAACACAAAGGGATCTATGCTAGAACAAATGAAATGGTAGCTGGGGTGGGGGCAGGAAAAATGTCAGAGATAATTCTAATGAACTAATTTCCAGGCCTGGTGTGGAATATGGTCCCCTTCTTTGTGTGTGTGTCAGCACAAATAGCTCAAGTAACTTCATCCTTTTCCTGAAATGGTCTGGTTACAAAAAGCAGTGAGCTATGGGTTTTTCAAAACATCTCAGACTGTAACTCAGAAGAAAAACCAGTTTGTCCAAGTCCATGGTACCAAAGCACATGAAAGCTTTTGAAGAGTATCTTTGAGATGGGAATTTTTACTTGAATATTTTTTCTTTACCTGTGCTGTGAATTTACCCCCTTGAACCAAAGAAGAGGGGTGATGTCTGGTGGTACCAGACTAAACCTGACTGGGCAGGTTATTTCAAAACATTCTTCAAGCTAGGGAATTCATTCGTTTTTGACATTAACAGACTTCTGTCCCTGGTCTCTGTCATACAACTGAGCAGTTCAGTCATGCCCTCCATTTAATTTGACACAATCACTGTTGCTGTAACAGAGCATGGCTTGGAGCTGCTCTGGGTACTGCATCTCTGGCAAGAGGATGACATAAAGCTGACAACTGTAAATCATGTGTGCTGCTGAGGACTAAAGTCCTGCATGTGCCCAATGAATCGTGCCAGAGTCAGAGCATATATTGTAATAACAACCCACAGCTCTTGACAAAGAGAGACTTAACAGTGCCTATTCATTGTTCTTTTCCTGATGGGGTTATATCGTTCACACAGCTGGTGTACAGCCAAACTAGGAGACAACCATCACCAATGAAGCTCTCCAGCACCAAGAAGGAGAGAGAAGGAAGAAAACCTGCTCCAGTAGCAGAGTCAGGACAGGGGAGGGAACTGCATAATACTCCCCTCTCCATGCAGCTCTGTCATTCACTCTGTTCCACTCCTTGCGAGAAATGCACATTTGTTAGTTGAGGACCTGAGTCTGGGAAGACCCAAAGTCCTTCAGACTACATCCACCTGAGTTTATTATCTGCTCCAAGCTCTATGACCAGCTGCCCTGCTGCCATAGCGGGTTTGGCAAGGGGTCATGGCTGGCACAAGTCCATCTGGCTCTCCTGCCCATAGGAATGACTGGCTCTGACACTGCACCCTTCTAAGCAGGATGGTCACAGTGGGGGCACAGCAGCCTCCAGTCAAATCTCTCAAAGTTCTCAACGTGTCACCCAGCAGGTCTTGCAGACTCACAGTGTCCTTCCAGACCATAAGCTCCAGGCACTCACTGATACAGTGCAGACAGACAATGACAGCACGTACAGCATCAGGAGCTGGGCTGGCAGTGGGGTGGTGAACCTGAGCTTTCTTATGCAGAACCACCACATGGCCACAACTGGAGGCAGGCAGGAAAGAGTTATCTCTGAAAGATAGATGGGCTTTGCAAACACTTGTACCGGCCTAGGCACTGCACACAGAGATGGCAGAAACTGTGGTGTCCCACATTTAAAGCAACAAGTTGACACTATCTAAAATGTACTCAACTTTCAGTGATTGTCATGGACCAGACACATATCTCCTGTCTGATCAATTAATCACTGACATTGCTGTCACTGTGACTAATTATTTACTCCAAATTGCAGTTCCATATTTACCCCCTTTATACATCCAAAACAGAATAGCAAAAATCTGACTTTACACATAGCTGCTTGGCCTTAGCCACTATGCAAAACAAGTTTAAAAATCTACTACTACAAATCCAATACTTACTCTGTGATTGAAAAATCACCACAGTATGTAACTCAATTTTTGGGTAGGGCTATAAAATTTAGCAGGAGAAAGCTATTATAGTTAGCAGGAGATCAGCACAAATTAGCTTGTTTTTTCCCTTAAGTCAAACAAAGTAGACTTTTTCCTTAATGGTAATAGACAGTGACATTTTCATTATCTCTGTGAGATTTTTAGACATAATAAGTTAAGGATTTCCTCTGTGCCATTTGTGAAATCATCATCCCCCTCTCTTTCAGAGCTTGAAAGACAGTGAACCATGCTGAGGGTGATCATAACAGCAAAAAAACCCAAAAAACCCAACACCACCAAAGCAAACCAACCAAACAACCAAAACCCAACAAAACAAGAAAACTAACAACAAATTCACTTGCAGAGTATATTTAATGAAAGAAAATCCATAGGGAAAAAGGAGGAAGCAGAAAAGATCAGTTGGAAAAGTTGACTTGGCTATTGTACAGTTTCCTAGTTGTCTGAGGAACAAGTAGGACAGAAGTATCCAGAGAAAAGACAGCGTAAACTAAGTTTCTACCATTGATTTGCACTTTCTTAAAGCTCATGGTTTGTTGAGTGCTGAGAACGTAACTCAGGTCAGTTTCAAGTCAAGAGTGATAGTTCTTTAAATAAACTGCCGAGCACAGGCAGTATATTTTCCGTAAGTGCCAGTCACAAGCTGGATATCTCTTACACAAGACACAGTAGCTCCTGGGAGAGCTTTAAAACCCCCTTCCAGAAAGGCACAAGATGAGCAACGAGTTCTGGTTGAAGAAACAGCACGATCCTGCCATCTGGTGGTGGAAGGCCGAATGACATCGGTATTGCCGTGCGCAGGTACACTGGACATCAACTACTTGCATTTCCATCGCTCGCCCTACAGTAAATCCCGGTAGCTACAAGCCCAGGATACCGTGCCCAGTGCTCCAGCCTTGCAAAATCTCGCAAGTAATTGTGTGAGTGTGAGGTTCCTGTACTGTGCTTTTGGGGAGAGTTCAGACCATAAAAACCATGTCACAGGTGGTAATGAAAAGAGTAATACTTTCATAAATACAAGGATGGGGGAAATCGGCTTACTGTTGTCTAGTGGGAAAGTGCCTGTCAACTGCCAATCAGCCACTGAAAAATATTCACGGGGAACATAATCATCCATCTTCTGCCAAACCTTGTCAGCAATGTGCAGTTCAGTGAAAACGCCTGCAATGATCTGTTGTTAGGGAAGGAGGTTTGATCTTCTAATTTACTGATTTATGTGTTAGCTCTTAAAATTCACTGATCAGCTGATGTGGTGAAGATGTTTGACTTATCTTTTAAACAGATCTGGCTTCAGGTACTGTTCAGTCAACACGGGGTTTTTAACTTTGTTTCTGCCATGATATGAGAGTGTGAAGGCAGCTTTGATAGGATTGCATTGGGATTCAGTCCTGGTCTCGATTAAATTGGTGTTGAAACTCCCCTTCGGTTTCATTAATACCAGGATTTCATACTCAGTAGGATCAGAGTCTTACATCTATTAACTATCACAGTAGGAATTTTGATGTGCAGCTGTGCTATTGTGAACTTAAAAAGATTCACAAAGTAATTACTCAAAGAAATCCAGTGAATGATTCTGAATCACAAATGTTTTGGAAGGACTCCAAATCTATTTGTTGCCTCACCATGAGCAGAAATAAAAGAATAACTTAATGGTTATTTCATCTCTCATTCAGATTTTTAGCTCAGGCATCAAAGTTCACCTTAGCCACCTATGTGCTCATCGGTTACTGTTGAAAATATCCATAAACCTGCTGTTGAAACTTTTTTACTCTTAAACAAAATCCTGTTTCCGCTAAGACTTCAGAGATTCCCTTGCAGGAGCTGCACTGAAAAGGGGAAATGGACCTGTCACTCTCATGTGTTACCACCCTCAGTCACCAGCTGTGACTGGCAAACATGATGAGGTGTCCTAACACCACCCCCAACCTTCAGAGACCTCAATACCTTTTCATGGGAAAAGCCCAGATCCGTATCTGTTAAGTGAGCTCTGAATGAAAGACTCTATGTTCCTCTTGTCCTCAATGCCTTCTCGCGGAGTAGCTTTCCCCTGCCTTTACAAAGCAGCATCAGTGTTTGCCCTACTGCAGTACCCATTCATCAGCACAGATGACCACCCTGTGTGCAGAGCCTCAGAGAAAGAAGGAGGTGTTATACTTCAATAGCAACAGCATGTCTTGAGAAGACATTTTCCCCTACAGCATCTGCAGCATATCCCATTGCATCTCAGGACTCTGGCACCATCAGGATAAACAATTACAAGGCTTCTCACTGGAAACTAAATGTCTTTATCTTGTTCTCATTATCTAGTCTAACTCCTCCAGGGCTTTGAAAACTTGAAAAACCTTCACATATTCACTATCTGCTACTCAACAGGACACTCCTTTTCTTGATAAAACAAAATAGATGTTGATAAGAAAATTGTGGAGGGAAATAAGGAGGATTTCTGTCTTCTCTCCTGGGAACACCAGAGCAGTAACCCTAGCAAACCAGTGTCTTCCACACTATATAGACTACAACACCCCGGACCGTCGTCTTCTATTAAGCACTGAAGGGACACAAAACCATATGCTCTGACAAGTCGCTAATTTACCAGTGGATCTAAGTACAGGCCAAGCCCTGAAGTCCTTACCACCCTCCTTCAGCAGAGGGCTATTAACTCTACCGATGTTAAGCCTGAGCTAGGACTGAGGAGAAATTCTGTTGTTCTAAATCAAACCAAAAAGCCAGTTATTTCCCAGTACAAACTGCACACAATTTACCAGCAGGAGAGCAACACCCTGTGAGAAAGACCATCATACCAGTTCCTTAGTGAGAGGTTTTCAGGACAAAACTAATAAGTTGGTGTTCTCATTAGTTCTGATTTCTCATTCCAGATTAATCTCACAAAGGGGATGATACAAGATAAATTAAAGGGAGCGCCCACCATAAAAAGTTGGTCCTCATGACAGTAGGTTGCCCACCCCACTGACTTGAAGAAAATGCTGCTGGTTAGAGTCCACTGCAAGTCCTCCAAGTACTTGCAGTCTTACACAGACACTAAGGAGAAGGCTCTCAAGGTCATTTATCTGTATGAAAGCTGCAAGAGATGCCCATCAAGACTTTAAAAATCCTTTAAGTAGACAATAAAAGTTAAGAACCAAATCTCCTTACAAGCTCATACAAGTCTCACACTGTTAACACATTTACAACTTTAAAAACCTAGCCCACTGTAACTGCATGCAAGCAACCCTATACTCATAAGCATCACAGATTAATTTTTTACTATTTCATATAGATATATTACTATATTTAAAATTTTTATTTGTAGATTTTTTACATATAACACAGCATTCATTATGACTGTTTGGAAAGGAAGGAACTATTCAGTCTTCTTCACTGCTCATCACCTAAGGAGGGCTGAGGGGGAAGATGCCCTCACAGCTAGTGAGGAAATTGCTTCCTGATAACAACAGCTGCTGTGCTGTTGTACTCTGTGGTACAGATACACAACACTGCTTAGACCACAGACAAATGGAAGGAACTGTTTGTTTTAAATATACAAAAATTAGGTGTGAACATTTTTTATATCAATTTACTCACTTTTTATTTTCTGTTTTGCTATCAAAATAGACCTCTTGGTACAAACCAAATAGATGACAGAAATGATGGTACCCCTTCCTGAGGATGTAAGATCCTGGTCAAGCATCACTGAGATCACAGGGCAACGTGGGAAATCTGATCTACAAATCAGTTTTAATTTACCCCATGTGCAAATGTCCAAACCACAAAATGTTTCAGGTTGTTAAGGGCATCAGAACTCTTGAGCTGGACAGATGGCCTACTGTAATGGGAGACTTCTCATGGGGAAAAAAAACCAAAAAAACCAAAAAACCAACACAAAAAAATCAACAAGAACAAGCTGGATACTGAGTTTCAAAAGGTGGCAGTTTGGATTGTGATTTGCTTTCATTCAAAACTTCAAAAAGCTACAGCATTTTTAAAAAATAGCTCAAACTAACAACAGAAAGCAGCTGCCCCATTGTTATATAGCTTAGTGCCTGCACTTCTGCACTTTGCACCAAAGGGCAATTCAGTTGCAACATCTACAGGAAGTTAACATTGGTGGTATGCCTGCAGTACACAAGCTTCCCCTAGTATTTAATTATCATCACAGCAAAGTCTTTCCAGAAGAAAGGGATCTTCCTCACATAGTGCAAACAGGCGATAAAGGGTGTTGAGGTTCTGAAGCAGTAAGTATATGTGTAACTTGCAGTAACACTGTTGGCAATGATATCATCGCTCTATTTCATGTGCTTTTACCTAAAACTCAAAGTATTTTATGAATGTGGGAAATTACTGGGAAAATGGGAATTGAAACAACATGAGAAGATATAAAAATGCAGAGCACATATCAAAACTGTTCCCTATTACCTTGATAATCTGTCGTGCCTTCATGAATGATTTGTCATATTTCACATGATTTGGATGTTTATTCTTTATTTCAGTTGTTGATGTGTGAAGATTATGCTGCAAATTTATTTTTCCTTCTGCAAATAAATGTCTTGGAAAAAAAAAATCAAAGCTTCATAAAAGACTTAGAGCCTTAATTGCAGTCAGAACACAGTCTCTTAGATGCTATGTTTCGAATGTGTGATGTAAAACCTTACTTAAGCATCACAAGATATAGAATGCAGTACTTAGTGGAGTATACAAAAACAAGCAGTGTGCCTAGCTCTGCAAAAACATAGACTCTCAGTGTAGTACCAGTTTTAAACATATCTGAATGAAAGAGAATTTAAAATGGAAAATGAAAAACATTTCTTCCAAAGCAAAGTACCTTAACCAGAACATTTTTTAGTGTTATTAAATGCAATTCCAGTAAATATTGATCCCTCCACAGCAAGATGAGAGGCGATACACATGTACGTGCTATGATTTTTATTACTGTGCAGCTACAAATGTCCATTAGTCTTAGCTCCTATAATTGCGAACTGACCTTTCAAACCCATTACTTTACTTTTTATTTCAAAACAGCTTTGCTACACAACATGTCTAAACTTCTTTCTTGCTTGATAAAGATAAAAATAAACTTGAAATTTACACCAAAATATTTGTTTACTTTCATATTTTCTGAAAGTCAGAGAAATTAATTTGTTTGTTTTCATTATTTGGATTTTTTTTAAATTATTATTAGCACAACCAATAAACTGCAAATTACTTATTTGACATTTTTACTGCAGACTTAACACCTCAAGGTTTCTAATCCCCACACAGTCGTTGTATGGTGTAAAATGATCACTTCAATAGCACTTTGGCTTGCAAGGAAGGCCACTCTGCAGCTATTATTACCACCTCACCTTCCCAATATCTTGCTAAAAGCCACTCAAAGAATATATATTGCCCTTATGGCGATAAAGACACACATGAGCAGAACCCTAAGAAAACTCTAGCAGTTGAGAGCTATTGAATAATGCTAAGTGCATAACATCTGAAACACATACCCAGGTTAGCAAGGCTTTTAAAAGAGCTATCTGTGCAACCTCACAGATGGACCTTTATATCAGCATAGAGTCTTGATCAGACAAAGCGACCAATTTGCCTCGGGGCAAGAGTTTAAAAAGTGCCTTGATCTGTTTTAAAAAAGCCTCCTTGAGCTTCAGCATTAGTAGTGACAAGCAATAATAAAGGTCTCATTAGGCCTTAGCGGAACCAAATACAAATTCCCCCTGTTGCTGGTCTCTCCAACTTCAAACATTCACTTAGTTGCTTGAGGAGAGCTCCAGGAAGAGGTGGGAGTCAGGGCCAGGAAAGGTCACAGATGAACTTCTGTTTCACTATGAGAAAATAAAGGTCTCCTTATATGCACAGAGAGTCTGCATCTCTACACTCAGCCCCAGCCCAGTGAAGGGCGTTAGTATCAATAGGTCTTTCAACCAAAGACGTCCTAGTGCAGCAGAGTGCAGTAGTACCTGATATTTAATCTCACAGTGGTTCTTTGGTTTACATGCTCATTAACTACAGGGTATTTCTCCAGCTATCAGATTTCTGCTTATGCTTTGGTCAAGCTCTCATGCACAAGGGTTCCGTGTCCAGGCTCTGGTAAGCTCTCTTATTTTATGACACATTGTCAGACTTGGCTGCTTTTCCTAAATGTTCAGTTAGTTTAATGCCCTGAAGGGTCAACTAAATATATATCCAGTAATATCATTAGTCAAATAAAAAAAAAATAAAAAAGAAACAAAACAACCAAAAACATTAGATTACAAAAGACTGAAAGTGCAGATATGTAATTTGTGGAATCAAAGACTGATGGATATTTTCCAGAAAGTTTTTAGAGAAAGAAAAAATTAGCTTGATATCCTGTCAGCATGAAATGGGTTTTGACATTTTCCTTTCTTGCCTGAGCAAACACTACAGTGAAAACAAGGATGATGGCAAGAACTCTTGGGATTAACCCATAGGAGGCAGTTCAGCAGGAGACAGGGTCATCAGCAGCAAGCACATCCTTCCTTCACTTGTCAGTTTGAAAAACCAGCTCTACCCAAATCCTTGTTACAGCAGAATGACTTCTTTGATAATTCTCCAGCTTTCCTTCCTTTCCCTTTTTTCAGACTTGTAGAAGGTTTCCAAAATACTTGGAAATGGTACTGGCAACTTCTGTCAGCTGCTGTGCTGACTAGTGGGAACATGTACGATGGTTGAAAGTCACCAATAGTCCTAACTACCATTTTCTGTGCTGACTTTGCCACAGAAAAAGCCTCTATTCCATGTTTGAGAAATCATCTAGAGACTGGTGTGAAACCACTGTATCATTAATAGAGGCAAACACAAAGTCATTAAGAGTACATGCTGGTTTACACTTGAGAGACTCAGCTATGCCAACATCTATATTTGAACCAGTAATATCAGACAGAAAAGTTACTCAGCCTCTTATCCCTCTTCTCAGTCAGAGGTTTTGACAACCTGTTAACATTATCTTCCTTAGTTGTCTTCACAGTGAAGCCTTTCCAAGTTAGAAATAGTAGTTTCTTGAGTAATAAGGTTGGTAGTTCACAAGGAATTAAGACAAGACATGCTATTTTAAGTCAATTTCATCTTCCACTTACAAGATTCTGAAAATAATCATAGTCCTCTCATTACGACTTTTTCAGACTTTTCTACTCAGTGCAGTCTCCGTATGAAAGAAAGAACAACAGCTGAATAAACAATGCAGTGAACCATGCAGGTGGAGACAAACAGTTGGGGTTTTCTGGGCCACAACGTAAAATAACAGCTGTCCTCTGCACTGTGATCCACAAAAGATTCCGCTAGATCAATAAAAGTGACTACAATGTGTCTAAGGAAATTTAATCCTGCTGGCACTTTCACTTTCTGCTGTGACCCATGGCCTTTCTTCTCCTCCATCCCTTCCCTCATGACTCCCTCTTCCCTCCCCATTTCTGCAGACTACTCTTCCAAGTCACCCAGAATATTTCACATTTGAATCAAAGAAATTAATACTATGAATATTGAATTCACAGCTATCAAAACAACTCTTGGTCCAGCTAGGCTGGACAAGGCTGTTGTCTCCAGTGTATTGATTCAGAGCAACCTTTCAGAAAAAAAAGGCAATCTTTTATTAGATCCTCTGAACTCAGATGAAACAATTCAATTCCTGAGAGTGCCAAAAGGCAAATTGGAAATCCCTGTAAACAGACAAACAGGAACCTTTATTTTCCATTCTGTTGGCATTTCTCAGTTACCATAGGCATACCTGTGTGGTAGAGTTGCCTGTTGTCTTCACTTCATCTGTGATGCAGATCATAAGATCCTTAGCTTAATACACAACAGGACGGCTTGGCCTCCATTCAACTTGTGCAGATTATTTTGACTTCCAAGAGATCTGCATGAATGCCTGTCCCCAGCACCGAGCACTAAAGTGAATGGTAACTTCTCATCTCTATCTGTGGTGGTTTGACCCTGGCAGGACCCAAATGCCAACCAAAGCATCTCTATCACTCACCTTTTCAGATGGACAGGGGAGAGGGAAAAAATATAACAAAAAGTTGGTAATAAGGTAGAAGCAGTTAAACAATGTGAAGCACAAGCAGAGGCGGCATGCAGAAGCAAAAGCAAAGAGAGATGTTATTCTCTACTTCCCATCAACAGGCAGTCTTTGGTCACTCCCAGGAAGCCGTGTTCTACGTATAGTGGTTGCTCTGGAAGGCAGACACCATAGACAAATATCCCCCCACTCCCTTCTTTCACTTAGTATACATATCTGAGCTGATGTCATACAGCATGGAATACCCCTTTGGTCAGCTTGGGTCAGCTGGCTCATCTGTGTGCCCTCCCAAGATCTTGCCCATCCCTCAGTGTACTCTTGGGGTGGGGAAATGTTGGAAAAGCACAGCCTGGGTGCTGTTCAGCAGTAGGCAAAACACTGGTGTGTTATCAACGCCCAGCTACAGAACTGCAAAACACAGCACTGGAAAGATGCTTTGAGGAGAACTGACTCCAGCTCAGCCAAACCAAATAAAACCTACAGGTATTTCTAAGTTAAAAAGCAGTGATTTAAGTTGGATATGTGGGAGGCAAACTCTGCCTGCCTTTACATTTTTCTAGCATCTTCTGTTGCCCTCCTGCAAGATATCTGTAGAAAGCAATTAGAGAGAATTTTTAATTTCTACCTATATGGTGTTTGAGCAGGGATAACCACGTGCTATGTCAGTTTGTGGAGACTCAGGTGATAGTCCTACTTGTGCTTCACATGGCAACATTTCCCTAGGAAACGTTTGAGGAATTGATGATAGCAAAAGTTAAATCTTGCTAGGCAGAACTGAATTTCATTCAGAGCAAAGAAGGAAGACCTGTGAAAGTTTAAGTTTCCTTTTCCTGTAGGTGATTTAATAAATTTACCTCACTGCATATAAATGAGCATGACATATGGCATGTGTAAGTCTGAGACAAATGACCTGAAGAGGCCTGGATGATGTGGATGAGGGGAACTTCAAGCCATGACTCAGATTAGTGCAGATCACCATTCTGAGCCTTAAAGTTAGGGAACAGAGAGTTCATCCAAGCAGTCACAATTTAGAAGCTGATAAAAACGTTAAACAGCACAGGTCCAGTATGGACCCCTGAGGTCCATCACTTGTCACTGCTCTCCATCTGGACTTCAAGCCATTGAGCACCACCTTCTGGATGTGATCATTCAGTCAATTCCTTATCCACTGAACAGTCCACCCAGTCCACATTTCTCCAATTCAGTGAGCAGGATGTTGTGAGGGACTGTTTCAAAGGCCTCATAGAATTCCAGATAGATCACATCCATAGATCATTCCTTATCTACTATCATAATAATTTTATCATAGAAAGCCACTAGCTTGGTTCTTCCCTTATTCTGTCTCCAATTTGTTGTTCAGAGTCATCCTAGGCTTAGCAATATCACTATTACTTTTCAATGTAATTGTTCCAAAGATCTACATGATGCACAAGCACAGAAATCTCAGATGAGCAACCCGAATCATTATAGATATATGAAAGCCAACAAAACGCCTACGCTTCATCACCACTTGTCTTGTCTGACTTGTATGGACTGATGCCTGAAGCAGCAGCAAGTACACTGAGAGTATCGTATGGTGTTTTAAGCAGCTTATCATAATTGATCCATTTTTTATGAATCCTCCTTATCAACAATCATCTCCAGCACTCAGCAGAACTCAGAATGAGGTTCTCAAAGAATATCATGCTCCATGTCCAGTCATTGAACAGGGACTTCATAAAAAAGTCAACATCATCAACATGCAAATTTTTTGGAAACTCTGGCTACAAACAAGATGACATTCTCTTTCCCAGTACCCACAACCACCATGAAGAGGAAATGGAATTGATGTCCAACAGAGCTCTTCAACTTGCAGAACACAGCCTGGGACAGCCTGACACATTAAACGACTACCAGGGTCATTTATTCAACAGAGGCAGTAAGAAGTGTGGCTTATTTCTGTCATAATATTGATTTTGTTTCCTATTTGCAAATTTTATGGAATCTGAATGCATTATGTTGGTAGACCTTACCAGAATCAGTTTTGATTACTAACATTTATCTAACTACACTTACAGTGATCCGTCTTTCCCTTGCACTACCACCAACCCACACTCCACCACATACACAGATAGGTCTTAGACACAGTTACATACTAGTTTGCTAAACATACTCTAGAATGATATCATAACCCTCAACCAGAAAGAAAATACTGCAGTAGTCTAGCTATAAAAGATACAGCACTATATTGGATCCCTATAGAAATGTTGACTACAAACTTGGGAGAAGAAAGCAATCTCTGAGGTAAAATTGGCTCATTCACACTCCTGAGCCCAGAAAAAACACAAGACAGTTAACTAATCCCTGCTAATAAAATGTTTGGTGTATATCACCTACATCTTGGCAAAACTGTATCAAAACTCAATTTTTTACCTGTCTAAGCATATTTGGTTTATTTTACCAATTAGACCTCTAATCAAAATGTTTCTGTTAGTCAAGCTCTGAGACATGGAGCAAGCCTCGGGGCTGGAAAATGCAGTGAATGGAAATTCCACCGAGACTGGCTCATATGGATTCAAAATGCTGACACAGTGAGACTCAGATCACCAGAAAAGCTGGTCTCAAAATTGTATACCACTTGTTCACACCTCCTGACAGGTAGGTGGGTGTGTGTCTGTACATACTTACATATACATATGCTGCTTATACACATGGGTACAGCTATTGTGTTCAAGTGATTTTTAGACCTTCTGATTAGAGTTGATAGAAACACCACCAATGACATAGACAGTGATTTACAAGACTAGCTGCAGGGAAATGGAGTAGCAATTTTCAACATTTCTGTGAAGCATTCAACATTTGAACTCCACGTAGCACTCATGGAGTGCTCAGATATTTATTTTCACTTGGTTTCAGTAAAAGCGGTCTATGGTAAGGCCATTGTAGTGCATATAAAACTGACAGTGGGGGAAAAAAAAACAAACAAACAAATGAAAAAAAAAAAAAAAGTTCCTAAAACTTGCAGTCAGGAAAATGTAAAGGCTAGCTGAAGTCCTCTCAACAGACTTCAAGAAATTCAAACATCTGCAAACCTAGTTCAAAGTCTGAATTGTTCCAAGCAGAGTTATGTCCTAAACTAATTAAGGAAGAAACACCTGACCTGTAATAGATTTTATTCCAAAGAACATTAAAGATTTGGGGTTTGAATTCTCAGCTTAGTTGAGGACAGAGCCCAAAGCAGGAGGCATTGCTGCAACCTGTATAGAGGTAGCAATCAGATCAGAATTCCAAAGCTTGTGTTTCCTAGAAAGAACCAGAAAGAGAGAAATTAGTTCCCCGTACTAGCCCTCAGTACTCTCCCACTTAGATTGTATTCTAGATGAGAGGAGAGGTGAGGATGTGTCTATTTGCAGCAATTTACATCGTATAAATCCATGACCCTAAGTAATGTAGTTCTCTAAACCTAAACAGTGAAGACTAAGTCCTCAGGATGGATGAAACCTCAAATGATGTATTTCTCAAACCATGTGGGAGGGTGGTATGTGTATTCTATGCGACAACTATCCAGCGCTATTGAAATTATTAAACAAAAGTCATTCAGTGGTATTTGGCATGTTCAGTAAAAGTAAATAAATCAAACCTCACAACACTGGCCAAATAACTTGTCCAGTTTACACAGCTTTGGAATATTGCTTTCTCAGGGACGTTTACCTTAACTATTGCTTTTCTAAACCTCTGAAACCACGTGTGCAAAGGTAATCAATTACATGGTAATGATTGTCTGCCATTGTAGGAGATCAGACCTGTAGCCTCACGAGGCCTGCCCTGGTGACAAGCAAGGCTGGAATGAATGTGTCTGAGCAGAGAATGTGATAGTGACCTGGATCTCTTTCTCAGGTGGGTTGATGTCAGCATCTTAAATAATGATAGAAAAAATAAAAAAATCAAAAATCAAAGCAGATTTTTTTTTTAATCTCCAGTTCCTGCACATTAGAATAATTTAGGAAGCATTCAAGAATCTCTAGGATTACGAAATGCCTAATATATAAGCAAGGACTTTCTTTCTGTCTTAGTAGGATTTCATTGGACTTGAAAGGTAGAAAACCAAACCCAGAATCAACAAGATTAACGACTGAACAAAATTCAGCAACCAAAAATGGCTAGATTTGAAGACATTTCTCCATCGTCTCCTAGTGTACAAACCAGATTCACATGGTATTCCTGTGAATTCTACCAGAAAAACTAAAGAAACAGTTCCTCCAAAGATGTGTGCTAGTGGAAGTAAAACAACAACAGCATTTCGAGAAAGGAAGACATTGCCAACCTCACGACGGACATGCAGCACAACTTTCAGGCAGTCCTGTAATCAAAGATTTACCAGTATGCAATAGGTTTGGGTAAGAGTTTTTGCCCCCAAAACACCACGAAACGTGGAGGAGTAGGAGAAACACCGCTACGGCTCCCGAAGCCCAGTCCAGGAGGTGGCACTGTGGCTCTGCCGGCAGGCAAGCGGCTCCCGAACACCTCTCCCACGGATCAGCACTGCGACCACCCGGGAAAAACAAAGAAAGAACCAAGCAAAAAACCAAAACCGCCAACCTTCAGTGAAGAATCTAGATCGGTTAGGAGGGTATTTTTTTTCTCATTTGTTGCAAAAACCAAGCGTCCATCAGGGCACTGATTAGGACAAAACCAACATCATCTTCAGCAACAGTGTTGCCATTTCACCTGCTGGACTGTGGTCATTAATTAATATGAAAGTTTTCCAGGCAGTGAAACCGGAGTGGCATAGTGACTTCCTACAGACATTTTATCCATGAGCTGATGTGCAGAAACAAGTAGCGTACTGCTGCGTCCAAACTGTTCCTTCTCCAGCCTCTGGAAGATTTTTTTCCAAGTCTTACTTTCTGTGTACTATTCAAGAATTTTCTGACGCTCTGTGACAGGGTTTTCGTGCTATGCAACTCTTCCCGAGGACATGTCTTTCAGTGAACTCTCACAGCAGAAAATGAGCCTCACGACCTTGGGATGCTCACTGAAGCCACTTCATGTTTTGGCGTTTTGTCTTCAAGCTGCTTTCCTTCTGCAGACCAGGGTCTTGCTGTCCTTGGTTACCCATGTACCTTGCTTGTGGCTTTCTCCATCAGTAGATGGTTTGAAGTTCTTCATATTCTGTATCTTTTCCCAGTCTCTGGCTAGCAGACACCACTTCATTACTGCTTTTATTATAACCACTGTTCCCAATTCCGTGCTATCTCACGTGAGCTGCATTTCACAGGAGCCGCTGCCTCAGTGCTTTTACCTCCTGGGCTACTAGCCAGTGGTACTTTGACCTTGTGGACCTGCAGACTTTATTCTTGGCTTCTTTGTTACCATTTACTGTCTTGCCAGGGAGTAGTGGTCTCTTGGTTTCTGTGTCATTCCCTGAAGGTTGCAGCAGGCAAGGTCATTGAGAGAAAACATCATCTTAGCCACACACCCCATAAAAGCCTAGAATATTACAAGAAGATAGTGTATTACATATAGCCAACAGCAATGGAGCAACTCTGGCATTAAATATTCCTGCTTTGCTTACCTGCAAAACTATTCCTTGTCTGCCCTCCTAACTCAATATTATCGTTGCTTTGTGACTCCTCATGTGAAAGTATCTTTACTTTGTGTGATTTACTTTTGAATCATATGCATTAAAAAAGTGTTTTGTGGCCTCAACATAGCACATAAGTTCTTCCAAATACTATCAATTAGACCTTCTGATTACAGTTTTTGAGTGAGTGCCCACTAGATAATCCTCTTCCTGAAGAATGAACTATGATCATGCTGTTCCTTCCATCAAGATATCACTGGTTTATTCTGGTTTCCATTTGCTGTTTTCACTTCATTATTGCACTGCTTTGCACAGTTCATATACTGTATTTACAGCATTGTTTTCCACAATCAATCTGTGTTGACCCATCTCTCTTCTGTCTTCTGCTTCCTTTAGTTTATTTGTTCTGCACTACTGGATTGTGCTGATTGCAGTCCTTCTCCAAGGTGTCTTTTTCTGCTGTGGTGAACTGCCTTGCAAAGACCTCTGAGTCATGGACAGTCAAGCCAGAAGAGCTCTGGAGCTCCCAGAGCTCCCAGCTGAATGCAGGCTGCAAGTCATGTCTATAAAGATGTCACACGCCATTCTGGTTGGTGTCACTGACAGGTGGGATGTAGTCTTTCATGTGAACCCCTATCCTTGCCCTGCAAATCTGAACCTAGACTACAGGTTAGCTATAAGTTTACATGCCACTTTTATCCTTCTTTGTTCATGAATTCACAGCTTTAGACTTTTATACGTTTGAATCGCTATGCCATGCATGAAGCACTCTTTCACGCAGGCTAACTTCTCTCATTTTCCTGTTTTATTCCCAATTAAAACAAACTTTCTTCTCATCATTTTCTTGAAACACAATGTAGATACTTAATTTCAGAGAAAACGAGAAATGTTTCTTTCCAAAATTGGATGGAAAGTTAACACCTACTGTACACTTGCAGCATGTTTGTTGAATGGAAACCTGGGGTAACGAAGCTGAGGTCATTGTTTAACTAGTGTAATTCAGGGTAGACTTTGGCTCACTAATTCCAACCTTCAGCTGAACAATGCAAAATTCCCTTGGATCATAGCCTTAAGAAACTAGCACCTGTTATTTAATTGGTTCACTAAGATGGTGCCACTCAAGATTCAGCCCGTCAGCAGACTACATGTGCCCAAGGCTTACATGCCTCAGCACATTTCTTCACTTCAATATTGCAATTTTGCTAGATTAATACAGCTCTTAAGATGCACAGCTCTTTTAAAGCTAGCTTACCCTTTTATGCCTAAAAATAATTGCAGGTGGGGTTTATAATTGCTAGGACAAGTTAGAACTCTTACATAGCAAACTCCTCAACTGCCTCTGCAA
Source organism: Eubucco bourcierii (assembly GCA_013396675.1). Lineage (NCBI taxonomy): Eukaryota > Metazoa > Chordata > Aves > Piciformes > Ramphastidae > Eubucco > Eubucco bourcierii. The sequence continues at coordinate 224,589 of VWZE01016327.1, read as the reverse complement.
GGCTAGCACCAGGAAATATGATCATATTGCCAATGTAACAAGTCAACCACCCAGAAGCTAGGAAAAATGAGAACAAAAGTAGCCCATGCACAACTAGATCAGATATTTTTTTTGATCTTTCTGGACAGCACGTGGACAGCGAAACTGCTTTATCATGAAACAACGTAGCATACCACCAGAGTTGGCCCAGCTCTGACCAGAGTTTGGACCAGATGACATCTGACACTCTCTTCAAGTTAAATTATGCTATAATCTATGCAGATTTTTCTTAAAGTTTTTGCCCTAGGTCATGTGTTTTCCTCTGAACATGCAATAAATTGTGACCATCTACCTAATGAGTAGCATTCTATAATTCTCATCTTTTGCTAGTGGGTGTCCTCCAGACTTGACCAGTGTGGCTTGGTAGATGCAGCAACTGAGACTCTGGACATTTGAGTTGCACAACCATCCAGATTACTTGTGCATGGTGAGAAAAAAAGTATTTCCAACTCGAGTTGAGTACAGTAGAGTTTTCTCCATATTTCTCATTCCTACCCTGGGTCTCCAAAGATACTGTTACACAGCACCTACAGCTGACACAACTCTGCCTCCATGCAATCATTCTCTCTGTTACTGGTTTGCTCTTGCTGTTTCCCCCATCATGAGGATACACTAGGGACTCCCATCTGCTTAGGGATCTTAACCAACATCAGAGTGTCTTTATTTGTGGGGTTATCTTTTAGCCTTTTCAAGTTTCCAAGATAACCCACCAAGGAGGCAGAAAAGCACCAGTGTGAAGGGTGGAAATGCATGGAGGTAGATGGACAGAAGGGAGGGTAGTACTACAGTGGTCCGCATAGACCTGCTAACTGGAGTGCCTTGACCTGGTTTCATGAGAACTGTGGAAGTAGTTCCTGTCTTTAATGCTCAGCCACAGTTAGACTTTGAAAAGCATCAGCTGGGCCACTTGCACTGCTCAGACACTCATAAAACTGCCAAACCACTACTTTACAGCCTAGCATCTAAAGTACAAATTCCAGGTTAACCTTAATATACCAGCCTAGACTATAGCAATTCTGTACATAATAAACTCTGGGAGAAATGAAACACCTTTGCTCCACGAACTATCTCTATTAGTAACAATAGTGCTTTCAGACTGCAATACTTTAAGGTTTATTGGAATATTCCAATAAGAGAAATTGAGACTTTCCTGAAAGCTCAGTGCAGAATCTAAATAAATTAGAGCACTGGGCATGAAAGAATAATAATGATAAAGTCTATATCATTCATTGGTTTGCTAACTGATAAAAAAAGCCAATGTACAAACAATCTCACTCTTGGCTTTTGGACACTGGCTCTGTTGATGTTCCTTTGCCTCTATAACCCCTTCACTAACATTTTCCAGAAAACATGTAAGCCTAGCTGGTTGTTTTCTATCTGGTGAGAGAGAAGAGGGTGATGTTGGCCCCTTTCAGGCTTTTGTTGTCAGGGGGGAGGGGGGAAGATTTGATTTCTGAATTGTATATAATAGTAACTACGTGTAAATATATTTTGTATACATGCTTGTAAATTTAGCTTTGCTGTAAAATCTAGCTTTACCTTACTTCCAAGCTATCTGAGTTGGTCCGGTAAATTTACTGGGGGAGAGAAGTTCCCAACTCACCACACAGTTACCATTAAAAAAGTAGTTTGGACAGAATTTTTTATAGATAAGGAATCTAATTGCATCAAAATTGTGTGGTTGTTTCCTTAAGGAATATTAAATTATTTATACTATTCCAAATGACTATCAGACATGACTGAATCAGAGCATGTGCTTGAAAATTGAAACGAGGATGCTGAAAAAGGAATGCCACAGTGCATAAAGGTGAGGAGATGTAGCTAAGCGAAGCACAAAGGGAGAGAGACTGGTAAATACCCAACTAGAAAAGAAGGCATTTGCTGTATGTTTTGTTATCTTGAGTTAAGCAAACCAGTATCAGCTCAAACGTCAGCTTGCCAAAGAAACAAAGTTTTCTGGAGCAGAGTCACCCTTTTAGCCTGTCCCAAAGTTAAGAAGCACTTGGTTCATAGCTCCTGGGAACAGCCACAGCACTGAAAAATAAACATAAATAGTGTCATTAACAGACATCTTCAGAAGTCTGTCTCATAATGAGAGGCCCATATGATGCACACTTCCCTCTGGGATTAGTATTTCCATTAAATCTGAGTCTCAGCATTTGGCCTTCTGAACACAATATTTATTTAAAATTTCCTCTGGCTTCCAAAGCAAAACCCATGGCAGCTGCAGCTGCCTGGCTGATAGCCAGCAGACCATGTTTCACTCCTGTATCCCCAGACACAAGAGCTGTGACAGCCAGGGCAAAGTTATGATTACACATTCACACAGCTGGATCGCTTCTGAGCTCTCCCGTAAACCTCGGAAGGGAAAGGGGCCAGATTGCGCCTAAAAGGGAAAGGTGGTAGCAGCCGATCCCCAGACCAACTTGAGTCTGCAATTTTACAGTTGTGCTGCCTTCCAGAGCAGGACATGACTTTATCTCATGCTGTTGATAGCATCTCCAGTTTAGTGCTGTTCTGCTTCTCTGTGTCAACCTTCCTCTTCAACTCTTTAAATAGATTATGGAGTGAAAGCCAAGCCTGAAAGAAACATCTTCAGCAATTTGCTAATAATACAGCAGGAATACATACAGACTGGCTGACTAAGTCAGGCTGCAGATGTAGCACTCAGCAGTGTGTCAGAGAGGACTCAGGAGTTGGGATCTCAAAGGAACTGGCTGGACATCTCAGTAGCCAGTATACACTTCATTCTCTTCCACATCCAACCTCTGGCTTAAAAACTGTCATTCCCTGGAGCAGATCTATGTCTATTGCCATATTTCTAAAAAATCACTCATTATCAGTAACTGTAATTCTCAATAGTCTTACTATCCATGATCCGCCCCTTCATTTTCATGCAGGACTCAATGAGACAAAAATGACAGCTTACCTCCACTATTTCAGAAGCGGTTTAGCAATGTCTGGACTTGGATCACCATTGCAAATAAACCCACATCCAGTAAAAATGTATCTGGCTACAGTAACTGTTTGCTTAGGAGTCCATTACTTAACATTTCAGTATGATGTTGTTGTTGCTATTAACAGGAGGATGCCTATCCCTGAAGAGCACACATCTGCACACAGCAAATGCCAGCCTGCTTTAATATATTTCCTCCATGTGTGATGTATCAAGTGGTTGTGTCTGTTAATTGAAGCCGGAGTACTCCTGACAGCTGGTTAATGATGCTTTTAACCATATTGTCCAGGTACAATTAATTTTATTGACTGACTTTACCCCATGTTGTTTGCCAGTAAGATGAATGCACACTGTGATATTTGCTGTATTATCACTTGGTTGAGTGAGGCCATAAAAGAGAAGGAAATTACAATCAATGTATGCTTTTAACTATCTTTACAGCTAAGAGTGGTCCAGCCCCTGGCTACTTCTCCAGTAAATCTATAGAGATGTGCATATCCTGTTCTGAAGAGCACTCTTCTCACCTACACAATATCCTTTAAATGGTTATCACAAAGCAAACATATTTGTTTTCTGATTTGTGTAATTTCCATCATGCTGCCTTATCTTCTCCAACATTAACACCCTAAGCATGCTTCCACTTCCTAAGCAAATCTTGTAAAGAGTAGCAAAACTATGATAAAAAGCAAATAATTAGCAATCAGTTTATTTATTTGTGACTTTTATTATTCTCTGCTGAAGGTAGACAATGTGTATTTGGTTAATGATCTTACAAATGTATTAAAAGGATTAGAAATAACCTATCTGTGCTTAAAGCATGTTAGCACCTTCAAAAAATGCTACTAAACCAATCTAAAACTATACACAATAGAACATTTTACAAGAAAGAGAGGAGAATATCACATGCCATTAAAATTTCAGGGTTATTTGTATCAACAGTGTTTAAACTCTGTTGAGGATTGAATTCCCACTAGCAAATAAGCATCAGGAAAAAAAATCAGAGTAGATTGTGAGACTATAGCCTTTAAGTCACATCTTCATCTGGGGTCAGCTCCACTAGCTTAAGCAAAGTTGCACTAACCCACATTCAGGGAGGAACCTGGAACCTGTTTCCTTGGGAAAAGGTCACATCCAGTAGCAGAATAATTATATCAGCCTGTGAATCTCTGATTTCAAACACATGGATATCACCATGCATTATGATAAATTTTCCCCAACCATTCCTACAAAAAGAAGAGCCATCACTAATCTGGGAATAATAATAATACTGTTACAAGCACTCTATTTTCCAGTGTGTTCCTCTGAAAATCTTCCCTGGAGAAGTTTCTCAAGGGAGTGAAAAGGGATACCTTCATTTCTTGCACAAGCCTTTTCTCCCTAATTTTCAAAGCCTGGCAAGTAATTAGTCAACCTGAAATATTCTTTGACCACTGTTAATCAACTTCGGCAACCATTCTGGTGGCACAGCACATAATGCCAATGCAGCCATTTTACTTAACAATCTCAGAAGGATTTAGATCAGGATGCATAAACAAAGAAGCAGGGCATAAGGAGGTGGAGTTGGGAGAGAAGGGTGGACCCTTGAGGATAGTGGTGTTTAAACACCATTTAGAAAGGGATTAGCAATATCAGCTCCTCCAGACAGAAAGCCACAAAAATGCCATGCATTAAGGGTTTTGAAAAAGATTTCTTCACAGCTTCCCCTCCACCTCTCCCATTCAACATACTGTGGACCTTGCAGCTCTAATCTAGTCAGTGGCTTACCTCCAAGTCTCTTGACTGTATGACAGAGGATGCCATTGTTCCTCACACAGTGTTGAAACCGGTCTTCCTTGCCCCAACTTTTAGAAAAATTGGTAGAGATAGAGAGTACTTGAAACAATAGCTGTTGTACACTAGTGACAGCCTTTCCTTACTTAACCTAATGAAATGTCAGAGAGACTAGATGGAGAACAGTGAAACTATAAGATTAATAAATCCGTATTAAAAAACCTATGGAGTTTCTACCACAAGAGAATCCAGACGCAGAGGCAGAAGCAAATATTCACTAGACTCAGAATCACCGAATGGTGCATCCATCCTCAGAATAGTTGTAGGAAAAAGTGACAATTTGTGCAGAAAATGTATTAGTACTTTGAAAAGTTGTGAAATAATTGTATATACTTTTTTTTTTTTTTTTGGTCAAAATGGGAAAAAAAAAAGATTGATAGGAAAACAAGCAATAATGATGTGGATGAAGGAAAAGGGTTAAGAGGAGAAAAATCTGAGAGAGAAATATTCTGCGTGACTCTGTTAATCAGTTGCTTTTACAGCAAGGCCTGTTAGCCTTAGCTATTCCTGCCAGCACTGCCAATGTGTGGGCAGATCAGCATACACCACAGGGCATTGATAGAGAACTACCAAAACTTTTATTTGGCTGAATTCTAAACAAGGGCAACGAAAGGTAAAAATGGAGCATAAGTAATAGAGCTAGGTGGATATTGCTGCAGTTCTCAGTTGCAGTCCCACAGCACAGAGGGTGCAGCAGGGGATGCCTGCCATGTGTCCTCTCAAACAATGTACAACACACTCTTTCTCCCATTCTTGCTACAAGGCCTCATTCCTGCAGATTTATTAGAAATAAGAGGTAAGCAGCTGAAAGTGTCCACTAGTTGTATACAACGTACACTATGGGAGATTTGACTCCCCATCAGGCAATGAACAGGTCTAAAGAGCACTAACTCACAGTTGTCAACTTACATGTTCTTAAGGAGTATATGCAGGCAAAAGTAATGCGCTCTTTTCATGCTGCCCTTTGAGTGCCCCACAAAACGGTGCAAGGGTGCAAGGCAGATCACTGATAGCCACCAGAATATGAAGATATACAGAGCAAGAACTTTGTCATTTATGACTGATACATTCCTAGATACCAAGACTTAATTCTGAGCGTTTCTTAGGCAGGAACTGGACACATCAAAGTGTATATAATTTTGGCATCTCTAATGGACATATTAAAATGACTGAAGTAAAATTTCCTTAACATGCAGTAGTGGTTGAAGGGAACATCCCTACTCTATACAATGCTCTGCTTTCTCAGTCTGGTTTGATTCTAGTAGAAAATTTATCTTTTGAGGTTTAGCAGTGAATGACTATTAGCAATAACTAAATACAAACCTCCCTCTGCTTGCAAAGTCCACTCAGAACAATCATTTACAGTTTTGCAAGAACTTACCCACCAAAATCAATTATTTATGATTTATGAATAAGATCTCTGTTTGCAACAACAACAACAACAAAATTCTCCAACCCTAGCTTGTCTGGCACTAGGTCTGTAATTATTTAGAGCTTCATGTGGGTGTGGTGCATCAAAGACGTGTACTCCCTGTATTTATTTAACAAATAAATATACTTCTAGAGCATTTGGCAACAACTTGCGATGTTAATCATTTTTGTTACTGAATTCAATCATTGTGCCTAAAGAAGGGAAAAAATCAGATCAAACACACTAGAATCACACTGCCCTTGCATATTATTGCTTTAAACTTTCGAGTTCCAGCTCTCCTTAGGTAAAAAAGCTCACACCATTCTGTGCACAAAGATGCACTTTGAGTAAATATGATGTTTTTAAGTCTGGGTGAGCCATGCCAGGCAGCTAAAATCCACAGGTTCCTTGAGTAGTATGCCACCGGAAAGCTCACCCTATAGATTTTGCCATTGCAACAAAATACAGAATGCTTGCTTTTCATGTCTGGAGGCCAATAGCAACTCTGTCTCACCAAAAAAAAACAAACCAACTTTTAGGATTTCTCTTTTGATACATCTGCTGTCACTGTTCATTCACAGTTTGTGTCACAGAGGTGGCAGGTTTTCAGGTTCCTATTCAACTTTACTCCATAATCAGAGATATCTTTGTTAAGACATAAAAAATATCAGCAAAATAGACCTACATTAAAATACAGGAAAGAGCTGTTGTGCTTGTTTTACCAAATCAGTCGTGTTGTCTGCACAAATTGCTCACACAGTAGCTGCACATACATATACCACCTAGGCAGATTGTACAAAAATTCCACAAATATGTCTGTTTGTCCATGCAACAAAACAGTCTTCCTATGATGTTCATGATTATCAGGTAGGTGAATTAGAGGTATGAGTGTAAGTATCATTCCAGCAGGCATTCTGTGCCTCCGAGTATGTGTTGCTGTAGTTAAACTCTGACCCCTTCACCTTTGATGAGGAGAGTTTCCTTACCAGGGATAGAACTAGCAATGCCTACACAGATACAAACGGGGAGAAATGGTGGAAAAGTAACAAATACCATGACCTTAAGATATCCCACATTGTGGCAATAACACCTCCTAGGCCCCAAATTGAAATCTGACAAATTTCTACACTTTTAAAATATAATTATATGTCTTTGAACTGTGAACCAACTAAAGGCCCTCCGCAGACCAACACCTGTGACACCTGATGCAGTTCTCATAAAACGCATTATGTCATTCCATGAAAAAGCAGCTACTGACCACATATGATTTTCCTGTTTTGGGGTATTTGGGGAAGAAAAGTATCTTGAAACATGCAAAACTCTCACTCCCTGGGTCTTGCCAATGTCTCAGTTAAAGTCTATGGTTAAATAGACATATTTTTATAGTGGGACTTACAGCTCTGTTTGGCAGCTGTTGTCAGATAAAGTTACTCTACTCCAAGATGTCAGTAGTACCAGCAGTTTTTTCCCTGCCACACTGCTGTGATCACATATAAAAAAAGCCAGTGCTGTCCACAGTGACCTGATTCCAGTGCTCTGATTCAGAAATGCCAGATATGATACAAGCCGTAAGTACCTGCTCCAATCTCTAATGTTTCCACAGAAGTGCTGGTAGAACAGGTAGCCTGACCTCTACTAACTGCCCCGTTCACCAGTCAAAGCATTAAGTTCACACATTAATTCAGTCAACCAGTGTTAAAGTAGGTGTGCTGGTTTGAGGCTAATTAGAATATTTTAATAGAGAAAATTACACTATAGGCTGTAAAAGGAAAACATCATGATGTCTACTTCACTCATACGCTTGCTGGAGAATTGTTTGGGAACAATAACCAAAACAATTGATAAGTCAGTCTCTCTCTGTCGCTTGCTGGAACAGGAGCTGCTGGTGGGATCTAGCAGCTTCTGGGCTCTGGCTCCTCTGCTGATGAATCCTCACTAACCACTTTTCTTCTAACCCTCCTGGCTGATCCTCCTAATTTACCTTGCATGTAAGGCAAACCTTGGGGTAAGGTACAGGGGTGGGGAGAAGGTGGAAGGGTGGTTGGGAGCCCCTCCTGGGGTCTCTGATTTCTGTGAGGGGAGTTGTGTTGCTGTATTACCTTTTACTTTTATATTTCTGTAAATATTGTGTATATAGTGTAAATATCTGCTGTATATTGTGCAAAGCTGTAAATAGAGTTTCATCATCTAACTTCCAGCCGACTGAGTGCTAGTCTGGGTCATTTTACAAAGTGTGGGGGGGTGGGGGAACTCCCAAACCTTCACAGTAGGACTGAGCAATGACTGCTGAGGAGGAAGCACAGCATCTGTCCTGTCACTGCCCTGGAGACATGCATGGGTGCAAAGAGCTGGAGCTAGAAACAGCTTCAATCAGGTGCCTGTGTTATTGCTACTGCTAATAGGAGTGATGAATTTAGGCTCCTGAGGTCAGATCCAGCCCAGAACTCACAGACAGAACTACCAACTTGTGGTAGTTTAAGACTTATTGGAATATTCTAATAAGAGAAATTGGTAATTTCCTGAAAGTTCAGTGCAGAATCTGAAATGGCAGGGCATTGGTTGTGAAAGAATAGCAGTATTAGTGTCTATATCATTCATTGGTTTGCTAAGAGGTATAAAAAGGCAATGTATAAACAATTCTTCTTGTCTTTTGGGCACTGGATCTGTTTTTTGTTCCCTCGCTCCTCTCTCTAAAGTCCTCCACTAACCTTGACTGACTTGATACCATGTGAGCTTTGCTGGTTGTTTTCTGTCTGGGAAGAGAAAGAGGGTGGTGTTGGTCCCTTCTGGGCTTTCTTTGTCCAGGGCAGGGGAAGATTGGATTTCTGTATTACTTCTGAATTGTATATAATTGTAAATACACATATATATGTATATGTGTATATATGCTTGTAAATTTAGCTTTGCTGTAAGATATAGCTTTATCTTACATCCAAGCCATCTGAGACAGTCTGGCAAATTTTAACTGAGGGGGAAAGTTCCTAACCCACCACGTGACTCTAAGTGATTGTAGCAGAGATTGTTTCTCCTGGCATAGATGTGTGCTAAGTCTCCTGTCTAATCTTCTCCATTGTTTTTGTTTAAGTTTGCTACTGGAACAGGAAAGGGTACAATTTCTAATCAGACACAGGTGTGACATGAGCATTACTGGTGTGTATATATAAGCTAGGGAATGTATTCTGTTTAGAATTTATCCCAGGGAAGCATGGAACTATGTCCGTTAAATGTTTCCTTTATATTTTTGCCTTTGAAAGTATATACACTTGTGTTGCTCTCAAAGGCTGACAAGTTTTAGCCTCAAACTGCTTATAACTCTATGCCAGCATGCTTACATTGTCAGGAGCTCCTCCATTCCAGCCATGTGCTGTTTATAGTACTGTCGGAAATAGATGGCTATGAAGTCACCATGGGGATGCTTTTTATTTCCTATCCAGATTCAGTTATCAAACAAGGACTTTAGCTTCCTGCTAGCTATTCTAGTTTAATTCTTTCCAAGGCATTTGTTGTTGTGAGAAAACTACTCAAAGTATTTAAAGATAAAATTTGTTATACCCAATACGGTTATGCTTTCCTTATCCTCTTTCAATAATGTTCCTGCTTGGAGTTTCATTACACTTCTTTATTATCTTCCTTCCCTCCAGCTCCAACAGCTGAAATGGATATCAGGTACACAACACAGACAGCAAAGGCAACACAAAGTAATTGGGATTTCTATCTCCTCTTGACAGCCTGCCAGTTATTATACACATAACAGTGTTCATAGTGCCAGTAAGAGGCACGTTTATTCCACTGCTTCTCCTCACAGACACCAGTTGTGTACTGTCTATTGCCAAGGCTGGAACACAGATGCAGGACTATCTCTCCTGACCCCAGCACTACACCACAGCTCATCTGCCCATTGCTCATTCAAAGCTGGGAAGTTTTGCAGTTAGAACACAGCCCACACAGGAGCCGGGCTGTTCAAATGTGTGAAGTGACTCCAAATCTTCCTTTTCCCAAGTTCTCCTCTTCTCTTTTCCACCTGAGATATTGCAGGTAATACACATACATTTGAGAGGTGATGTGATAAAAATACAAATAAGATAAACCCACTGAAAAGCACCATCTGAGCAGAAAACAACTGGCCATTGTTTCAGTCTCCTCCTCTGCTTTCTTATCTTGTGTGAAAAATACCTATGGTTCTCACAGCACATTTCAAACGTGAAGGACACAATAAGGTCAGATCTACTGCTTGGCAAAGCTACATCTGACAAGGGTGTGAAGAACATTGTTCCTCGGCAGATACAATTGTGCTGGGCAAGAGCTCCTCTGCTGGCATGACTGTGCCACAAAATCCGCTCTTTTTATCTCCAATTTTAATCGCAGAGTTCCTGACAAAACTGGACATCTATCACAGCTTTAAATTACTTTCATGAGTGGGTTTATCATTACATTTGGTCTATTTGATCATATTCACAGAAATCAGAAAGCTGATTACATGTCTTTTATTTTAAAATTTCAGCTTCACTCAGGCCACACCAGAACCAGTGCAGACGTCAGTGCTCAGCTGCATGCACTCCTCACCTACCAGCTGCCTGCATGACAAGCCCTTGGCAGAGCTCAGCTGAGGGCTATGAAAACTCTCCCAGACAAATTCTGAGCCCACATTTGAGGGCACTCTGGTCTGGACACAAGGAGTTGAGGAGTTTGCTTATCTCCAAACAGTGCCAGGTAGCTCCAGAAGCAGAAGACAACACAAGACATCTTTAATTTGCAAAAGCAGATGTGGCTCTCTGTTCTGCTCTTGGGCTTCACTCGGCTCCTTCTAGCCCCTATGCACTCAGCGAGATTTTCTTCAGGCTGAGCAAGGCAGAGTTTCACATAGGGGCCATCTCAAAACCACACCAAATGCTTTCACATTTGGCTCACTTTTGATGCGTCCATTTTCTGATGATGAGATGTCAATGCCAACAGAGCTGCTCCCTGACCTCACCAAACAGGTATGGGGGTTGAGCACAGCAGGCAGCTTGTGCTGAAGGCTTTCATCTTAGGCTTTGAAGAACAAACAAAACACAGGAGAACAGAGAGCTTTGACACTACAGGATCTGTAGCTTAATATTTATCTTGGTGTGAGGCAAGAAAAGTTTGACTTGTACATTGAATGTAAAGAGGGGTAGAGACAGGAGTGTTGTGTATGGACATACACCACATTCCTACTGGTCAAACCACAGGTATTTCTTTAATTCATTAGAGCCTACTTACACTCTAGTCAAGTATGTGAACACATAAATAATATACAGATCACACTCTGGGCCTTGCATAACAGATATTCTCTTCAGCAAAACCAGGAATGGTTGTAACTCTCTTCAGCTTCACTAATAAAGTATGAACCATAATGACACATCAAGATAAACCTACCTGTCTGTCTTTGAGGTCTGTGACTATAAAAACAAGTGTTTTCTTGCACCTCTGCAAAATCAAAACTTTAGATGAAACTCTTTTAAAAATAACTGAGTCACAGTGGCTTTTTAAACTTCATAAACTGAAACAATTTTGATACATTTTTAGCACAAGGCATGAAAGAGATGCTTTATATAAGGTGAAATACTTAGTTCAAAATGCCATAATATCCATAAGCACCCTTCAGTTCCAAGTCAGTAACTTTTGCTCCACACATCTGATCCTTCATGTATTTCCTTCTTGCACTGCAGACCAGCAGCATCCCTGACCAAACTGTGTGTAGAGCAGAACCAGCTGCAAGCTGACAGTCATCATCTGAAACCTCATTTTCCACATTCATTCAGCTCTTTGGTGTGGCATGCAATAGGATACCCATACTGTTGTACAGTCCCTTTCAGTTTTATAAGAGACTCAGCCACTGAATGAGCCTGAAGATGCCCAGCACTGCCTGCTGTACTGGTCAGCTTCCCAGATAGTCCTTCACTTCCTCTGGGACTTTCCTTCCATCCTTGATGAAAAAGGCAAATAAGTAGTACAGTATCTTAACTTTTAAAGAGTAAAAACTAGGTAAAATCTTATCCCTGATCACATCTTTTACAACCTGGGGAAGAAACAGAGAAGAAGTCAATAAGGAGGGAGAGACTAAATCAATGAGTGTGTTTGGTAGAGCATGAGACTCTTAATCTCAGGGTCAGAGGTTTCAACCCCACATTGGGTGCGAAATAAAAGGGATGTGGTGGGTTAGGAACTTTCCTCCCCCACTACTGAAATTTACCAGACTAGCTCAGATGGTTTGGAAGTCAGATGAAACTATATTTACAGCAAAGCAAAATTTACAAGAATATATACACNACAAATGACTTGTTTAGCCTGCCAATGAATGTTGCTAATGCCTTACCAAAAAAAAAAAAAAAAAAAAACACCCAGAAGGGCTCAAGGTTACCACCTCTTTCTCCCTCTACTTTCCCAGACAGCAACAAAACAAGCAGCAAAGCTTACATTGTTTTCTGTTAGTAAAGATTAATGGAAAGATATTAGAGCGGAATTAAGAGGAAGTGAATAGATCCAGGGACACAGAACAGACTGGATGAGATTATTTATGGTTTGCCTTTTTATCCCTCTCAGTAAACCAATGAATGATATAGATTTCATCATAATTTTCTTTTCACAACCAATGATCTAATTTTTCTCGTTAAATATTCCAATTAGCCTCAAACCAGAACAATGAGTTATAGGGGGAAAGAATAAAATTACGAAGATAAATTTGCTTGATGCTATCCTTCCCAAGCTGAGAATGAAGAAAGAGTAGCCTCAGCCTTCATGAGTACATTTGCTAATGGTTCAGCTTGCACATAGTTTCCAGCCCAGGCTGAGCAACCAGCTTCCTTGGGCATTTCTGATCTTTCCAATCAGAAGCACCTGTAAAGAGCAATTCTGTTGTGGTGTAGGAAAGGTTTTTAGGCTGGTATAGACTATTGGGAGTGGTGAAATAGTGGATGTGAGGCAGAGGTTAATAGAAGTCATAATTACTGCATTGACTCTCTGACATATTGGCTGGGATTGCTGTAGCTACTTCATTGACAATACCCTGCTTTTGAATATGGAGTCCTTTCACACATGGATGAAAATGTGTAAGAACAGAATTACTTTCTAGAGATATTTTGAGGAATCTCATCAAATGTTTTCACTCCAGGAGGGTACTGATCCTGTGCCAGCTTTCCCTACAGGTTCTCCAGTCCTAGAGATCAATCCTGAACTGTAAAATCAGAATTTGGACATGGCAACAAAACTTACTCTTCCCTGTCTTTTTTTTACACTTCCAGTCCTATTTTGTGTGACAGAACTCAAAACATTTTTATCTGCTTTTTCGTTTGTTTTTGTAGCTCCCCACATGTGTCTGACCCTTCTGTTAGTTCTACACACAGGAGGCATTGTCGACCTACAGCTTCTCCCAACGATCTCTGAGATACATTTCCCCATGCAAAGGACATGCAGAGGTGGGTTTCAGCAGTGGAGTCTTTTGTAGAAGGAAGCAAAGACGTGCTGAGTGCCAGACACAGTTGGGTCCAGACATCTCTGAAACAAACGAGTGACCATTACACACCAGAGTGGCAGTCAAACGACCCTGGCTCAGACACACTTCAGGAAGACTGGCAGCCACTGTAGTCAGGAGATACACAGAGGACACTCTTACGGAAACAGACTGAGGGAAAGGCAGCTGTGGAGATGTGGAGCTGGAGATACACTCTTGGAAGGAGGAGTTCCATGTCACGTGCCACCTGTGGGTGACCCAAACTGGTCAGGGATATACCTGTGGGACTGTTGTTGTGGGTGGCCAACACTGAGGCAAGGACAACCATGAAGGACTGTGGCATCAGGTAAACTAGAAGGAAACACAAAGAAGAAAGCAAAACCAGTAAGACTGTCAAATAACCAAAGAAGCCCCAGTGAGAAGCAGACCAAAACCATTACATACATGCCCCAAACTTATGGGTTTACTCACAGCAAAACCACGAGGAGGTCAGACTAGAAAGGACAGAGGTATTTGACTGAAGTGGTTCCTAAGGAAGAGTAAAGAAATCAGATTGCCTAAGCGTTTAATTTTTCATGTGGGTTTTTTTTTTCCCCTCAATATCTAAATCAGTGGTTAGAAACTTGTGTTAACAGGCAGTAAACTAAGCAAAAGTTCCTTAGCTGAGACTGCTTTGTCAGTAATCCCACATCACTTGGCATTTTCTTTCTTTCTATCTTTCTGACTTCTACAAATAATCTTCTAGACACTTCTCCGGTGACATCAGAGGATTAGTTTATCAGCAGACCCACCAGCCTTTCTACCTTCTTCTGCATTTCATTACCACCTATATTTATTTTATTCTACCTTGTGAGAGCCCACACTTCCAGTTAACAGAAGATAAAGTCACAGCAGGGGTCTGGGAAGCAAAGAGCACCTGGACATGCTCAGCAAAAGAAGATTACTCCGTCTTTCTGCCCATGTTGTGAACCGAGCCACCTCCAGCAAAAAACAGGGCAGCTTATGGCTTCCTGTTTGGTGACAGACAAGCTAAGGGAGCTCAGCAGAAATCCCAGTGTGATGCTTTCTGCTGAACTGAGGCTTACAGTTCAAGTAATATGAACAGTATGAAACATATATAGGAAGGAATCAGTTTGCAATATTCTGTTTGCCTATGGAATCTCTTTTTGCATTACTCACAACCACCATGCAGACCTTAAGAAACTACTGAACATTTTGGCCCTTCTCCTCTGAAAGTATTTGATAGTTTTGCCCTGAATATGTTTGAATGTTCAAACATGCTCTTTATTTCCTATTTGAATTTATCTGTCTACCCCTTCCATTGCAGCTTACCTACCACTCAGTATTCAGAAACAGTAGAAAAAAAATCACATGGTATAAATGCAGCGTGGTCACCTTGCTGGCTAGGTAGAGAAAAGCACTACACTGTACTGTTATTCAGATAAAAGACAGAACGAGTAAGCAGCAGTGTATTTGAATAAAGGAAAGGAATACATTTCACCAGTAAGTAGAAGGCCAGCATGAATCTTGTATATTAATCATATATTGGTCAAGATCAAATCTGAAATCTGTTTGGGATCTAAATAGTGTACAAACTTTGTACTGGTTCTTACACTTAGTCAAGAGTTTCATCCTTACAGTCTCTACCCTTGAAAAAAGTGGACCTCTCCCTGTGAACGGTTGCAAGTTCTCCCTGCATAGTGCGGGTGGTAGGTGCCCAGCCCTGCCAGGATCTTCACTGAAAGACAGGGAAAGAAGAGGAGAGCTGCTGAGTTTGTCCAGTAGTGAGATCTGCTGAAAGATATGAGGAGCCTGAGGGTAAGGAGATGCTGAGAGAGCCAAGAAAACTCCTAGGGAGTGGTCGAGCTAAACTAACAAAATTCTTTCCCATGCACATGCCTAATACTTAAGATAATAAAAACACCTTTTGGGGACTGCTAAGTCATGGGAAAGCCAAACAATAGCTAGTCTGGATTTACTTTAGTCAGCAGCTCAGGAATATCAGAGATTCTGCTAGGTGAACTGGAGATTTAAATGATACATACTTCCAAAGAGCATGTTAAAAAAGGATTTTTATTTGCTAAGAGGGGATGTACTTCTGCAGTGTTCGCAGCGATGGTGCATTTATGTTCACTAATGGAATAGAGTGGTATTTCTCCTAGAAATTATGGAATTGCCTCCCTTGCTCAGTCCTTCAGCCCAGTATGGATTCCGTTATTAATAACTTTCCCATAAAGCAAACAGTTCAGCCATGGCTCAGCCAATCTCTCCATTGGGAGGAATTATGGGACTGCAGCACTTCATTTACACAGTTAAACAAAACAGCTTCTAAATTTTGCACTAAATTCTGCTTCTACATTTTCATGGACTATCTCTGGGCTTTTCTGTCCTTACTTCCTGCAGCACTGTAGCCAAAGCTGGACCTCACAAGTGCAACAGCCACTGCAGCCAGCAGCTCTAGCCCTGGGGTGGGATGCACAGCTTGGTCAACTCTGAATAATAGTATCTGATCTTGCAGCAATGGACAGACAAAAAGGCCGTGGTGAACAGGACTTCCAGATGAAAATCCCAGTGTGCTTTCAGAGTCACCGGGGAAGGGTGCTCATCAGAAAGGCATTCTGTAGAGAAAATGTGTTCTTCAGTATGTTTCCCTCTTGTTTGGCTCAGCAGCAGATTTTGCTCAATAGTAACAGGCAGAAGTCTCCATGCATTCCTCTTGCTTAATGCAACCATATGCTGATTCCTTGAAAGGCACCATGATTTTCTGATTGTAGCTTAGGTGTTGATGTGGAGACATCTTAAGGAGGCAGGCAGGGAGTGACAGCTGGAAACTTTGCTCTCTGCCTGCCCATTGAACAGGATAAACCTCTGAGGCTACAGGTGCTTGGGGGCAGAGGGTCATGAAGGGCAGGTTCATCTTGCATGCTACTTAGCCTTTCATTTTGTGGAGTGCTGTGAACACTGCAAGATAGACTTTGGGTCTGCCTTCACCTGTGGGAACAGAATCAAACATGATGGGGAACATGATGCAGAGACATCTGAAATTGTTAATTCAAGTTTGGTACACTGTAAACATCACTGAACTGCCGGACCTGTAGGATATTTGTGTACTGCTGCAAATGGCCAGACTTGGTCTATCGCAGCTCAAGAATCCTTCCACCATGGGGAAGACAGCGTACGAAGACATGTGCAACCACTCAGCTGTGGAACAACTGGATGAAGAGATGTGTCAGAAGCCACAATAGAAGTATTCAGTCATGACCAGCATGTTTGGAAAGCACCGAACTAGAGATAGAAGGGATTTACTGCAGATGTGACCCAGGTTATTTAGGGCCTCAAGAAGAATCCAGAGCATAGCTTGATGATGTTGTAATTACATCTTTAGGGCCTCATTAGATCAAAAATACTACATTCTTGTGCCACAGGAGTTTAAAAAAAAAAAAAAAAAAGTTTAAAGTAGGAGTAAGTGTTGTCTCTATTAAGTAGCCCACTTAACTGTAACATTTTTCTAGGCATATATGGCACAGTAATTTATCTCCTCAGAATCTATGTGAAAATGAGATATAAAGAATCTCCAGAACAAGACTGCAGGGGGGGCAAATAGTTGAATTGACAATGTATAACATCATGTTTACAAAATAAACAAACTGAGGTGACAAAAATAAACCCTCTCTCAAATCTTTAGTTAAAAGAGCCTTGTGTACAGCATGCAGCTACTAGCACCAGCACAGTACAGATGGAGCAGAGAGATTCCAAACTGGTATCACAGTATCACCAAGGTTGGAAGAGACCTCAAAGATCATCAAGTCCAACCCATTACCACAGACCTCAAAATTAGATCATGGCACCAACTGCCACATCCAAACTCCACCGTCCATGTGGTGTTTCTTTGAAGAGTTTACCATGTGCTACTGTAACATTACCTGTCTCTTAAAACCCTCATTTAGGAACAAACACTATTTACTGGACAATAAGGAGGCAAAGGCCTGTCACCAAATTTATTTCCAGTAGTCACATCAAGGTGCACTGAGTTGCAGTATCTGAGAAAGATTGCCATTAGGAGACTGGACCTGCAACCCTCATAGCAAACAACTGCAAACCAGCTACACAACCCCTACCCACCATTTCTTCTCAAAATGCTTTCTGAAGTAAACACAATGGGGGGTTGGACTACTTCAGCGCTCTGCTCATTACCAAAAGCATCTGCCAAAGATGGAAGTTGCCTTGTGTATCTGAAACTTACCTTACACAGGGCATATTTTTTGTTTTAATCAGTGTAGAAGAAAAATACACAAGTAGCTCTGTTGCTCATGGACACCTTGTATAGAGGACCATGAACAATATTAAAACTAGGTTCGCCTATGCATCCTGTTAGCAGGATCTTCATGCCACTGATCCTTCTCCTACATCAACATGCCATGGAAACATGGAGGCTGTGCCTTGAATTACTACTGAATTAAAGTACTGTTTAGTCTCTTCATAATCAGGGATGAACAAGCATTACCTCTGTTAAAGCTGTGTCTGCCCATAAGAGGGGGCAAGGTCAGAACTCCATGCATGCACTTACTGATGTACTGAAAATTACTAAACCCTGCAGTGAAAAGTTGTCCTCAGCACCATTTTGCCTTCCTTGGTCTCACTTTTTTCCCGACAAAAGCCTTGTGGTGGTACCCAAAAGTATCACCTTGTGGTAAATAAGCAGGCTGCTTCAGCATGAATAGGGGCACTGGGGGCAACAGACTAATGTTGTGGTGCTATTATTCCATGCAGTAAGCTGCCAGCACAGAAAAAGAGAGAAAGAAGGTTTGAGAAAGACAGATGGTCATTTCATGATGTTAGGTCAGCTGGTGTTCCACTTGTCCCAGGTGTCAACCTCCCATGGGAGGGCCTGGCTGAGACTGTCTGCATGCACTGGCCTAAAAGACTGTAAGAAATTACACTTAAGATATTTAACATTAAGACCATTCATCTCCCAAGATGTGGAAAATTCACTTTTGGCTCAGAATATAGCTTTGTTTTATTGGCAAAATACCCTGAAGTATGAACCTCCCAGCCCTCACACAAAGGTCTTCAGCGTTTTGGTTTCAGAGGGGTGGGCAAAGGCGGTGGGGTGAGGGGGAAGGCAGAGATTATGGTTGGCTGCTGTGTTGAAAAGATTTGTTTCTGTCTTATAAACTATGCAAGAATGTTCCCATGCTCTGTTTGGACCAGCCCCCAGCAGCATGCTTTGCACATTAGCAGCTGATGCTGGAATGTGGTGTTCCCAGGGCAACTATTAACCCCACATTGAACGCAGCCAGTACAGCCCCTCCTTTCCCCCTGACATTGTGCGGGCTTTGGTTGAAGGCTGCTTTGTTGGATGATGTAATGCCATGTATGCAAACTAAGCCAGGGGCACAAACGGCACTTGGAAACTGTTCCCTGACTTCAAAGCCTGACTCCCACTGAGACTGCCTCGCCCAGGTCTGGAACTTCACTGCCATATTTCAACTGCTCTCCCACCCTGCCATTACTACCATAGTGGTAGTCCTGGCAGAAATCTGGAAGGGAGTTCTGCAGTGGACAGGACTCAAGTGTTGCTATCAGTATGCTCATCTACCTTGCTCGTCTACTGGTTCCCATCTGGACATCTGGAATATAGTTAGGAGGTTTTCTTTAGAATATTCTTTCTTGATCATTGAGTATGTGACTGAAAAGTGCTACACAGTAAGAAAGGAGAATTGTCCTCCCGGATCTATATCCTGGCTAGGGACACAGATGAATTCTTACCCCTGCCTTCAATAATTCAACTCATTCTACAGCACTGCATCATCAAGAGATATGGTTTTGTGTTGGTTAGAGGTTTAGGTTCCAGGGAACTGTGATTTGATGTAGAACTAAAGCTGTATGAATGGCAAAAAAAAAAAAACCCAAAGATTATTCTTGTCCCTGAAGCTTTGCTGGGTTCTATAGGTAATGAACACTGAGAGGGGAATTGGAGGTTTGTCACCAGCTTAAAGAAAGATAAACCAATGTTATTGTTACATTTTAAAACCATTTATTAGGTGTCTCTCTAAATTCAATTATATATAGTACAGAAATAGAACACATCAGGGCATTGCAAGGACCAATCAATTCCTTATCAACACCTTGCATTCAATGAAAATCTCAACATCAGGCCACTTGCATGGCCGATTGATTGAGAAACAACAGAAACACGCCTGTTCCATGAGCATACTTTCTGTCCCCAACAAGAAATTGGCAGAGATATTTCAAAAGACATTAAGAATAAAAAGCAAGTGGAAAATATGCAGAGTGCAAAACGATCTTTACTGTGCTTTTCAGTTGTGCAACAGCAAACCAATATGTAACTCCAACAAGGACTGAGGAAACTCCTGCTTGGGAACCAAAGGTATCCCAGTTTCACACCTATTTGCAGAATGTTGAGTGCTTGAATACTGACATCTTGCCCTAGTATATTTTGGCCCAGTTTCCAAAAAACATATATGGCATTGGAGGATGCATATATGCATCAGTGAGTTAAGTGTCTAACATTTTTTGTTATCGGTACACATTGTCAAATTATTTCAGACGTTCACTGCAGTGCTTCTGAGAGGCAGGCAAGTCCAGTGCAGCAATGGTGTTTTTAACTATTGTTGGTGACAAAACTGGGACAAGAAGCTGATGGATGCACATGGAAGAAATCCGCTTCATTTCAGAAGGGCCAGACCAAAGGTTGCTCCCCAGCCTCACTTACCATGAGGGAAGGTGATTTCATGGTCACACAGTGTTTCTGATGGGAATGAAAATTGAATTACAGTGTTCTTTATAGTAAAGATAAAATTTAATTATATTAAACAGTAAACAAATGCATGATAAAAGCCAAGAAATTCAAAGACACAGTTAAAAAACTTTATAATGGGAAATAGAGATGAATATAAAGCATAACTTTACATCTGCCCACGTGTACCAACCAAAATTAAAGCAGGAGGGCTTCTGGTTCAGTTATCCAGTTCCATAAAAATGACGCTCACTAGAGAACCTTCCTGACCTGCTCTAGTGAGACCCAATTCTGCTTCCCTTCAGCTGTACAAAGCTCCCATTACTTTCAGTGGGAACAGCTTAGCAGTTCTAGTAGTGTGAATAGATGCATTATAATGTCAGTAATAACAAATGTCATGCACATTCCATGATTAGCTAGAAAAATGGTTCTAGGGTTAAATAGGCATGTCTCATTCAGATGCATGTCACTGAGTCGCGTCCATCACCTAGGTACTGGATGCCATCTCTGCCTTTTTCTCCTTCTCCTATTGCTAAACATGTTAATCCCACACAGCAACCAAACATCATTATTGCAGGCTTGTCCAAAAATTATGCAGAGACAATTAGCCTCATTGAAAAAGGTATCAAAGACCTCACAGTATCATTCATCTGTCCCTCAGTGCGCACGCACACACAGAGGCATCCAAGGGATTTTAAACGTAGCTAAAGACAGTGTTTTCATTAGTTCGCTCTGAATGGCAGTGACTTCATGCATTAAAAACTCCGCACCTCCCCCTGTGGTGTAATGCCTGTGCCCTGAGATGAATGGCTTTGCTGCAGCTTTTTGTTCTGAAAGGCTAGGAGAGAGATACTTGCCAGTCCCAAGGGAGATTGCAGCTGAACGCGTCCCATTATGACCATGCCAGCAGCATCTCCTGATTGCCAAAAGCAGATGATAGCATCCCCATCAAAATAAACACAGGGATAAACAGAACACCTCAAAGTGGGAACGGCATGGAAACCAGGAAAGAGGAACTTAATGGAATGCCACCGGTTTAGTTTCTGCTGAGGTGTAAGTAGTCAAAAACAGTAGGATCTTGTACTTCTAGATCACTTTACTAATATTCATAGACACAATGCTCCCGAGAAGTAGTAATGACATTCTTTGTCTCTCTGCTTTATGTTATAAAGGTAAGAAACAGAGGCACAAGGTGTGTTCAACCACAGTGTTTTCCAGATGTCACTTTCAGCATTCACACAGCATGTGAGTACAGATACACAAAAAGTTAGACAAGTGGATTCAATAAGGATGCAGATGTTTGCAGGAAAGTCTGGAAGTCTGTTGCAGCTGTAAGATTTCTTCAGTAGTTTCAATATGAAACGATATTATTAAAGGAGTTATTTTTCTTTAAATTTATTTTTTGTGTATTTTGGTATTGGTTTTTATGAGCATAGTGCATATATTCTGTGACCTATAACAATTTTCTTGTTCATAAGTGTTCAGTGAATATTTATTACCAATAAATGTTATGATTCAGTTGTGAAAGAATATCTGAAGCACTAACTACGAAGTGATACGGAGTGAATCAGCCTACCAAATGGGATATGGAATGGCTTCACACTTTACCTTACAGAGAACTTGATAACAGAGTGTGAAGGTTTGGGAGTTCCCCGCCCCCCACACTTTGTAAAATGACCCAGACTAGCACTCAGTCGGCTGGAAGTTAAATGATGAAGCTATATTTACAGCTCTGCACAATGTACAGCAGATATTTACACTATATACACAATATTTACAGAAATATACAACTTTGTCTATNTACACTATATACAGAATATTTACAGAAATATACAAGCAAAAGGTAATACAGCAACACAACTCCCCTCCCAGAAATCAGAGACCCCAGGAGGGGCTCCCAACCACCCTTCCACCTTCTCCCCACCCCTGTACCTTACCCCAAGGTTTGCCTTACATGCAAGGTAAATTAGAAGGATCGGTCAGGGGGGTTAGAAGAAAAGTGGTTAGTGAGGATTAATCAGCAGAGGAGCCAGAGCCCAGAAGCTGCTAGATCCCACCAGCAGCTCCTGTTAGAGCAAGAGCCAGAGAGAGACTGACTTATCTATTGTTTTGGTTATTGTTCCCAAACAATTCTCCAGCAAGCTTATGAGGGAAGTAGACATCATGATGTTTTCCTTTCACAGCCTGTAGTGTAATTTTCTCTATTAAAATATTCTAATTAGCCTCAAACCAGCACACAGAGACATGAAAAAAATCTCATAACCTCACAACCGTAACTTTTGTTGGGAAACGTGGTAAAGAAGCCACAGATCCACCAAGCTATGGAAGCTGAGTGCTTGGAAGCAGCTGATAACTTCCTGCAAATCTGTTGAAGATCCTCTGGACCCAAGAGCTCAGTCACTTTCTTTAGCTGTATGAACTGTTACTGCTCCTAAAAGCACTTCTCTGGACCACTGAGACTGAAATTATTTCAGTGCTGCAACTCTTCAGGCTAGTGTCTTTCATAGGATGTATCAACAGCCTGATTGGAAATTGATGACCATAAACACCAGCACAGCTTTTCTAAAACCTTAGCTCTTTTAAGTCTGCTCAAAAACAGAAGACCAAACTTTGCCAAACTAATTTAATAAAAATATTTACACACCCCCAAATAATTCAAATAATTTTACCCTCCCTGTAAGAGACCTATGGAAAAACTTTTTTAAGGCTGAATTAAAACCAGCTGATGAAGAAACTGTTCATGGCCTTTAGGAATCCACAGTTTTAATGATTAAACTACACATCATTTCCCAAAGATGGTGCTGCAGTCAAAATGTAATCCATAGGTGGGCAGCAGAAGCCAGGCAAAGTAACTGTTCTTCTAATAAAGAGTGATTACTGCCTTCAAACATAATGCTTTTGACAGGCTGGTCTAAACTCTTGTCGGGTCACAAGGTTAATCTTGCAGCAGCCATAGGCCCCCTCACTGCTGAGCGTGAACAATATGGTTAACATTTTTGGAATGGAGTTAAATTTCTTTGTCATTCCTTGCCTACACCTGACAGACACATCCCTCTTCTCTGTTTCATAACCTGCCATCTGGAAGATAACAAATTCTTATCTAGCCTGTTGATCTTCTCTTCAGTTGCTATGAATGGTTCCCACCACTGACAAAAAGACCAGAAAACAGAGTTAACCCACTTGAAATAAACTCTGATCTTTCCTGAGGCTAATTCCTTCAGCTCCTAATGTGATTGGAAAAAAATACAGGAATGTGTGACACAGCAAAGAGCTTTCAATGCCAGCAGCATTCCTTTGGCTCATCACCACAAACACCACAGCTTTCATTTCTGGGCTACTGACTAAACACAGATAAATCTTGACATTGTTTTTTGTTCACAATCTCATCATATTTGGCTTCATTTGTCAGTTTGTCCTCACGTAAAATGAAGAGTAGTGAATACAGACCGGATGATGCAACTTGGCTTATGTCCCACCAAAGAAGAGGTTGCACATTGTTTGAGCACTTACTGTGACAGTGCAATGTTTACCTTTAGTAGATTAGCACGAACAATCACATACTGACAGTTCAATAAGTCTTTATGTCCTCGTGAAGATTGTGTCACACACAGAGGGAATTCTGTACACCAAAGTATTGAGACTCAGTAGAGAGATCCCTTACCTTAGTCCTTGCAATAATCTGCAAAGGTTATCTACAGTCACAAGTCTTATACAAGACTTAGCATGTATACAAGGCTTAGCATTTCTTTTTTGAACCAGGCAAGCTTCTCCTCCTCTAAACTGAAGGTGTCATGACCAGGGTTTCATATCCAAACCTCTCTCTTGTCCCACGTACAACTAACTAAAACAATTCCAAATTTTCCTCTCTGGCAGTACAGACCAAATACTTAGGGGTCAGATCTAAAAGCACTGTGGTCTTATTTACTCGCCCAGATTCATTCAAATCATTGAAGTCAGGGGCCTACACAGTAATGCAGACCTGGACTATTGAGGACTATTCATGCTGCCAAATATTAGGCAAAGCAACCTGTGCAGTCCTAGGAGGGACAGAGGCCATCCACGGCCAGTCACAGGTAAGTTATTTGCTTGTTTTCTTTCTTACACTGTCTGTATCACAGTATCACAGTATCACCAGGGTTGGAAGAGACCTCAAAGATCATCAAGTCCAACCCGTCACCACAGACCTCAAGACTAGATCATGGCACCAAGTGCCACGTCCAAATGCGCCTTGAACACCTCCAGGGACAGTGACTCCACCTCCCTGGGCAGCCCAGGTAGCCCGGGCAGTCTGATCCAGGGGAGGGGGACAGAGAGCATATTCTAGGAAAGGTAGGTGTAGATGTAGCCTCAAAACTCTTGCAGAAGAGAAGAGGCACGGTAGGAAAAGTTTGAGAATTCTCCCTGCTAAGTAACATCTCCATTTCCTCTATTAAGAACAAAGACAGACCAATCTCCCAGGTGCAGCTAATCCACTCCCACTTTCCTGCTTCACAGCAGATCTAGCAAGCATATAGTTGCCAAGATTTAGACCTTTATTTTTTGATTTTTCCTGTGTGTTATGTGCCAACTGATATTTCAGTAAACCTGATTAAACAGTGGGTTTCCACTGAAAAGGGTGTTCATCACTGCAGTATCTCCAACTGCAGTACCTCTGCCATCCCTCCTCATGTCTTGTTGGAGCAAGGATGCTTCAATTCCACCAGTTCAGAGTGATAAAAATAGTTCATTTTTTTCCACAAAATTAATCTTCTGATGCTGGCCAAGTAGAACCGACTCATCTTGCAGCATCCCAAAGAAGCAGCAGAAATGTGCAGCAGAGAGAGGAAAAGGAGCAAAGCATTCCTTTTGGCTGGACCAGCTTAGCTGTAACCTGAAACCATACCATAAATAAGGTGCCTTAAACACAGATAGCAGGAATTTGCCCCCTTGCCACCCAGGAGCAATGGTTAGACCACATGTTAGCGACATGATCAGCAGTGAGCCATGATATCCATTTGCCTCCTCAGTAGGTCATGACATCTTCGCTTTTAGGTTGTGTGACAAGAAGAGACAGAAGAGCAATCTTCAAGATGGGCATCCCCTGTACTTCAGTGTCAGTGATGTTCCTCTCCACCTCTGAAACACAGGACACGCCTAGATGCATGCACATAAGTATTTATGGATGAAATAAAATAAGGTGATCAAGTCCAAATTATTCTGGAAAAGCTATTTTCCATTTCAGAGAGATAAGCCTGCAGTGGGGAAGAACCTAGATGATATTAAAAATGCTGCTAAGTACCTGAAAGTACTTTATATCTGTTTTTGCAAGGACTCTGGACTGGTTTTCTATAACTCACATAGGATTGAAAGCATGTCAAAAGTACCTTTATTTATTTAAAAGTACTTACTCTACTGATTTGTACCCCTCTAGAGGTACTATGCCTTATATAAAACATCTGAGGAGCATAGATGGTTGGCTGCACAACTATGCACATGTATGGCAACTGGAAACTCAATACCTATTTCTAATTTTCTTCTAATTCTTTTCAACACAAAAACTGGTGAAAAAATGTATTTGTCATCTAAAAGCAAGCTAAACAACTGAAAGGAATATGAGATAGGCATTATAATGGGCTATGAAAAAGAAGATCCTACAGCCTAAGATGACTGGTTGAACATGCTTTGACCTTTGCTGAAACAACCTCTTCCAGCAGCTTGTTTACTTTCTCATATCTCTGTGACCAAATGCCATGTTTGGGGCAGTGTCCAGAGCCCACTGCATCCCCCAAGAATGAGACTCACCCCAAAAGTTTTCCTCTGCCAACAAAGATAGGAAGGGATAACTAAAAATGGCTTTTACTAGTATGAGTATTTCTTCTGTCATTTTAATGGAAAAAACAGAACTAACTTTTTAAAAAGTAAGACTCAGTTCTTTATGGGATTGTTTCAAGAGAGGAGATGGATATCTTTCCCATGGGGGAAAAACAAATAAATGAGCAAGCACAAAAACAACCAAAACTCAAATTTGAACCAAAAGATTACAAATTATCAGTAAAAGTAACATTTTAAAAATGGAATTAGAGAATGTTGCTCACCTTTTGAAGTTTGTAAATACGTTTTGGAAGGAACTTCAAATGAGCTAGGCTGATGTGTGCTTCTCATCTTTACTTGATGCCTGATGACAAAAGGAGATAACCTTAGTATAGGTAGCATGATTTATTCAGAACTGAAGTCAGTGAGACATGTCCGTAGTCATTGCAGATCAGTAACCCCAGTTTGTACATTTTTTATTACTTTAGGTTTTTCTCCACTTCCCACCCTTCATCTCCAGCTTTTACTTCACCTTTGTCTGTCTTGAAGTAATGGGGTTTTTTTCTAAAGGACAGAAACCAATCCCACCAAGGATTATATTTCACAGCCACATTCTTTATCTATAAGGGAGTTTCAGTGCTTTTGATACTTATAAAATACCTCATTTGTTTTTATAACTTGATGAAATGTTTATAATGTGATAAAATAGCTTTTAATTAAGAAATACTTTAACAAGAAGAGTTGCAGCAGACATTTTAACGCATGTAGGCAGCCTCTTAGAGGCTATTGCTTGATAAAAGCTTTCAAATTAACTCTGAGCTTTTCCAGGAATAAATAATTTTCTTTCTTTCCAGAGCATGACAGGTTGAAATAACCTGTTCAAAGTAAATTGTTTTGTTTGAGCACTAAAAAGCTCACCATCCCTTCCAGAGCCAAGGCTAAGCCACAAACAGACAGGAGATATTGTTACAGGCAATGAAGCTTCTGACTGGAACACCAATACTTGAGTAGGGACAGAGGTAGATCTCTTAAGTCAGAGGGCGCTGTGTAGAGAACTTTTGATCTTGACTCTCATGTTCAGAAGCAAGAGCAAATTTTGACCTGCTCCACCATAGGACACTCTCCTTAGTGCTTAGAAGGCATTTACCAGAGATGAGGGGAGCGTTTTTTCTTATTTTACTTCAAAATATGCTCTCTGGGTGGAAAAAAACCCATGCTTCCAGCACTTTTCCTAATGTCACCTCCTATACTGATATGCATCATAGTGATCTCAGTGATCTCTCTTGGCATTGCACATGAGGTGGGAATTTATGAATCCTTTGCTCAGCACCCAAGTAATACGATGAGGAAGGAAGCAGATGGGACCTGCACATCAATAATTTTATCCAGAACATGCTAGAGAGAAAAATAATATTTGTGGAATGTGTCTGTACAGGAGATTCACAGTACAGCAGAAGGTAACTTTTTGTGTGTTTTAATAGTTCTTTAAGGCAGGTACAGGCAATGCCTTTCCTTCTTGCCTAGAACTAGTTTGCACAAGCAATGCAAATGTTGGAAACATACTTTAGCAAAAGTTAGTACCTTTGACTTCCATTTGCATTGACATAGTTGTAAATTCAAATTAGTTTACTCTAAGATCTTAATTTGCTAGAACATAACTGATCTCTAATTACCAGTTTTATCACTCTTTGTTTACAGATTTCACTGGTTCTTTCCTCTCATATTATAATCCACTCACGCTGCTAATTTCAAAGCTCTTGCTCCTTTGACACAGCATACCAATGTTAATACATAACTGATACATTTACTAAACGGATGGGAAGGNNAGGGGGGGGGAGGGGGGGAGGGGGAAAAACCAGCAAGAGCAGGGTAAGCACTTGACTGTAATTATCTGTGAATAGGCTTAGGTTAGCACTGACAATGGTAGAAATAGATTTTACACATCAGGCTAAATTCATCCTAGAAACAATTCAAATCATCTTAGTCTCATGACTTCATGGAAAAGTTCAGTCTAAATGTGGCTTCTTTTTTCTCATTGCATCCTGCATTTCTCATCTAAGAAGCAGGATGACACAGCACATAAGGTTATCTATTCTCTTCCCATAAATTTGCAGTACTGAACCCCCATTTTTAACTTTCTCCCCACTTTTTCGGGTGTTACGTTACTTAGGCACAAGATTTCCTAAAGTGGGGCAATCTGCAATGCTGCCTCATAGCAGGAGGTAGGGAAACGGCTAGAGCATTTGCAAGCGATGGTCTCTCTTCAGCCAATTGTTTCCTGCACGTAGGACTTTGGAGCTTGTGAAGCTGCTCCCAAGCATGTTTCCCTCTTCATGCGCTCCCCCTGGCCCCCTCCCCATTCCCCCACCAGAAACACCAGCACTCCTTTGTGTGAAGGCCTGTGATGCTCACCAGGCAGAAGGATGCAGGCAGGACCCCAGAAGACAAGATTATATTTCTTCCACATACTAGTTTGCTGCAGTGTGGATCAGAAGGAACACATACAGTGTTATCAAAAACAGAAAAGGGTAACACTTTAGGCATGAGAAAAGAAATCAGTGGTTGTGTAGAAGAATCTTTCCCAGTCCTACTGCCACTTTAATAATAATCTAACACTTTGCAGTTGTATGTGGTTACATTATTTGATCTTGAGAAGGACTCAGAAATACAGAGGAAAAATATAAAAAAGACAAAATATGGAAAAAGGTAACTGACAAATATTCTTCCAAGTATTAAAAAAGTCAAATAGATTTTGTAATTAAAACCTACTCTTCCCCATCTAGTGTTATGTTCCCTTTTGGATTAAAAAAATAAGTAAGCTAGAGAGATGTCCTGGTTTGAGTTAGAATAGAATTAAATTTGCTCAGGGATTTTGCTTTTCAACTCAGCAATTTTACTTTTCAACTCAGCCTCTCCTAAGTAACTGCACATTCTGAAATTAGCAGCATGTTTTCTCAATGTCTGCTTCTAGCTGTGATAATGTTCTACGTTTCTAGTCAGTACCAAGGACCTGCATGGAGACCAAGGTCACTGCTAAATCTTGTGTACATTGTTGGGGGGGCAAAGTAGAAGGCCACACCTGCTAGGAGAAGTGGATATTCCAAGTGACTCTAAACTGACCAACAAGGCATTCCATTCAATATACGTCATATTCACTAAAAAGCTGAGGGATCATGAGGGTCGGGTATTTCTTTATTCTCTTCTTCAAGGGCCAGCATTCCAGAAGGACTATGTGTATATCTGCCTTTGATCCTGATCCACAAGTTCCCAAATGCAGTTCCAGAATCCAGCTCCTGAATCTGATCCACATCTGCTGCTAAGTCCAGTCTGGGACTTCTGCCACAATGTCAGTGGTGATGGTGACTAATGGCCATCACGGGTGTCTGGGTTCAAAATTGAGTTTGTGTTTACTTGAATAATTGAAAACCATGTTTGTGAGCACCTAAAGAATCTGAACATGCTCAAGTCCATGGGGCCTGATGAGATCGACCCACAGGTCCTGGTTTGGCAGACGAAGTTGCCAAACCACTGTCCATCATATTTGAAAGGTCATGGCAGACTGGTGAAGTTCCTGCTGACTGGAGAAGGGCAAACATAACACCCATCTTCAAGAAGGGTAAAAAGGATGACCCTGGTAACTACAGACCAGTCAGTCTCAACTCTGTGCCTGGCAAGATCATGGAGCAGATCCTGATGAAAGCTCTGCTAAGGCAAATGGAAAACAAACCAGAGGTGATTGGTGGTAACCAGCAATGGTTTCACCAAAAGCAAATCATGCTGACAAATTTGGTGGCCTTTTATGATGAAGTCACAGCGACAGTGGACAAGGGAAGGGCAGCTGATGTCATCTACCTGGACCTGAGTAAGGCATTTGACTCTGTCCCACATGACATCCTGGTCACCAAACTGGAAAAGCATGGACTTGATGGATGGACCACTCGCTGGATAAGGAATTGGCTGGATGGTCGAACCCAGAGAGTGGTGATCAACGGCACAATGTCCACCTGGAGACCAGTGACAAGTGGTGTCCCTCAGGGGTCAGTGCTGGGACCAGTGCTGTTTAACATCTTTGTCAGTGACATGGACAGAGGAATGGAGTGCACCCTCAGCAAGTTTGCAGATGACACCAAGCTGTGTGGCACAGTCGACTTGCTAGAGGGCAGGGATGCCATCCAGAGGGACCTGGACAGGTTGGAGAGGTGGGCCCAGGCCAACCTCATGAAATTCAACAAGGCCAAGTGTAAGGTCCTGCACCTGGGTAGGCACAATCCCAAGCACAAATCCAGGCCGGGTGGTGAATGGCTGGAGAGCAGCCCTGAGGAAAAGGATCTTGGAGTCTGGGTTGATGAAAAGCTCAACATGAGCCTGCAGTGTGCACATGCAGCCCAGACAGCCAACCGAGTCCTAGGCTGCATCAAGAGCAGCGTGGCCAGCAGGGAACGGGAGGGGATTCTGTCCCTTTACTTTGCTCTTGTCAGAACCCACCTGGAGTACTGTGTGCAGTTCTGGAGCCCTCAGCACAGGAAGGACATGGAAGTGTTGGAGGGGGTCCAGAGGAGGGCCATGAAGATGATTAGAGGGTTGGAGCAGCTCGGCTATAAGAACAGACTGCAAGAGTTGGGGCTTCGAGGAGACCTTGTAGTGGCCTTCCAATACCTGAAGGGTCTTGTAATGACAGCAAGAGAGGTAATGGGTTTAAACTGGCAGAGGGTAGATTTAAACTACTTGTTAGGAAGAACTTCTTTACAGTGAGGGTGGTGAAGCACTGAGACAGGTTGCCCAGGGAGGTTATGGATGCTCCCTCACTGGAGGTGTTCAGAGATAGGTTGGATGAGGCCTTGAGCAACCTGTTCTAGCGGGAGGTGGCCCTGCCCATGGCAGGGGATTGGAACTGGATGATCTTTGAGGTCCATTTCAACCTAAACCATTCTACAATTCTATGAATATATTTTGTGGTTGTTATTACTTTGTAACTAATTAGTTATTAATTTGTAAGTTTCTCTCCCTTACTCCTTTTCCCTTCCTTTTTTGAAGGAATAGTACCTGGTAAAGGGTGTCTATCACTGGGCTGCCAAGTCAGCCCTAACCCTTGACAAGTGAAAAAGGAAAAAAATAGGAAAGCCATTCTAATCAGAGCAAAAGTAAACACATATTTAGAACTACTTGACAACTCCTGTGTCATTACAGCAGTAAACACCTACAGACCTCATTGGGGAAGAGTTGTTATAGAGCTACTTCATTTGACAAAGCACATCAAAGTGACATTACTGAGACACCAGAAGGGAATACAAACTAGCAGTTTATGCATCTCATGTGTATTTAGCCATAGATGTCAACTTGCCAGAGCACCTGTATAGGCAAATACACCTCAAATAGGTCTTATCAGAGAGAATGTGATTTAAACTCCTCATGGTCAGTGGACTGACCACTAGTTGGGGAAGCTACATAACGAATACAGGTTTGAGCTTGATTAGAGCTTGGGTTAGGAAATCTCTATAAACAAAAGGGAATTTGGTCAAAATCATAAGCCTATAATGATGTTAAATGACTTGGTGTTACTGAAAGATTCTATTACTCTGCTTTGCTTTAGAATTCATATTAAGCTTACGACTTCAGAAAATGCAGTCACATGGAGACTCTGCCAAGGTGAATGGTTACAGCCTCTGTGCTCTAGGGCCAAATTCGGTTTATGAATCCATTTTGCCTACCCAGATTCTCAACATGATTCTCTTACTACCTGAAGGTGCATCTGTTTCAGCACCAAATGAAAAAAACTTGCCAAGGAAGCACATCGGGATCCTCTGCAGTGAAAGATTCGCTGTGTGCATAAGGCAACAGCCACAGTAGGGTGTAACACAATGTGTCCTGTGGCCTCTCAGGGACATGGCACATCTTTGGCAGTGCAGCTATACCTAAATCGCCCACAAGCTCCAGACCTGCACCTTCACCTCATTTGCACCACAGTGTGAATGATGATCATCACAAGCAGTTGAGTTTTATGTACTGTAAAGTGGTGCCTCCAACCTCACCAATTACATCTATACCTTGTACACAGCTTTTGATGTAATAATGACTATGTATTATTAATAATGCAATCAGTACTATTATTAGTATATAAGGTAATATGCATATTTGTAAAGTATTTTTTGTTTGCCTGCCGTTGTAGACAAATTTGATATTTTACAGGCAAAAAAAAAAAAATTTAATTAAATCTGATTTTGCAAGGTCCTAATCATGAAAGCCTTAGAATGATGAATAATTCCACTGAAGCTATCAATGATTTTCTAGGAATGAAAATCTAGTCAGCAAAATCAAGCTCCAACACGCACTGAAAACAAGAATACAAGATTTTGCTTCAGCAAAGAAAGAAAATAATTATTTCATGTGTAATGCCTATTTTGACTGTATACACAATGACAAATATTACAGAACTTAAACTATTACTCAGGCAAGAGATGGATTATGTTTTGAAAGTCTCCCTAACACGTGTAGTTGGTTCAATCCGACAGGTTTAAGCTGAGAATGCTGTGTGTTGCAAATATGTTTTCAGCCAAGACAGTCAAGTTTTTTGCTGCTTTTTTTTTTTTTTTTTAATTTTTAGGGTTGCCTGACAGTTCAGTGCAGCCACAGCTAGTTCAAACTTTCTTTAGGATTAATTTCATGCTCTTCTTTCTGTTAATATCCCTGAGATCAGTCCTTTCTCTAATGAATAGCTGACCTATTCTTCTTCGATTTGCCATTGATTTCTTCTGCTTATCTCTCAACAGCTTTGCCTGTTGATTAAATGCTAGACATAAGAATGCCTCAAATTTCTGACTTCTGAGTCATCCTCTCGTGACTTGAACAGCTTGAAGCCAGCTTCTGCTCCCGGAGATCATTAGCGAAAACTCCTTTTGTTTCTAGACTCTACAAACAGCTGATTTCTCTCCAAGCTTAAGGGCTGCCTCCAAACCAGGTAATAAATACTAGCAACAAAACTATCTCTTTTATGCATTGCTAAAATTATTGTGAGAAAAAGAAAGGGATACTTTTCCAAGATCGTGAAGGCAAACCCTAGCTTTTAATTTTGCACGGAGGTTTGGGTTTTGGGTGGTTTGTTTGTTTGTTTGTTTGTTTTTTGCTTTGTTGTTGTTGTTTTCTACATGCAACGCAGACAAGACCATGGATGAGCAAAGACATCTGCTTGTGCAAACTTTTACTTTTGCATGGGGTCCCTCTGACTTTGGCAGAACTCTGCATGCGATGCAGGCTTACAAAAGGAGCTCTGTTTCTGAATTTTTCTGAATCTTGAAACTGGTTTATAAGAATCCTTCCACAAATCCCCCTCTCCAACTTTCACATCACAGAGCAAGCTGAATGAAATTGCTTATCTACACTGCAAGAAGGAGAGCTGGAGTTGATGCTTTGAAAAAGTGCTGTGGCATTTCCTTGGAACAGAGTTATCTTCAGTCTCCAACACTTTGATGTCTCCTTTGAAAACAAACAGGCTAATGCTATCTCAATTTTCCTGCAGTTCCGATGTTGCTCAAAATGCAGCTTGTTTTCTCTAGGATGACACATGAGGTCTGGCAATCCTAAGAGACCAGCTATGCAGGATAATTACTATACTTCTAATTAAGGTAATCATACCTGACATACTATACCATATTCCATTTTGACCATGGCTAGACTGGGAGCATCAGCTACACACAACTCACACTTTTCTTACCCTCCTACTCATGACCTCTGGGAAGGAAACACAGCTCTAAGGTGAGAACTTTAATGTTTCTGCTGGGAAACATGAGGACAGCTGGTTAACATGGTGTGCCATGAACCTTATCCCTCTTTCAACAGCCTAGATGTGGTCCTTTACACATGTGACCCTGTCACAGAAATTAAATCCACAAGTTTTCTAAGTAGCTATACAATTTCCAAATGATCCAAAATCCTAGAAACATGCAGCAACTGTTCAGAGCTGTTTGGTAACATTTCAAGCACTCCACTAGCTGTCAGAGCATGACAGAAAGTCTCACTGTTGATCAGAGCACTATGCTGGTCTGGCTGCAGGCTTCATACATGATATTGGGCAGGTTAAATATAAAATAAAATAACAACAACAGAGCATACACTCAGGCATCAGATTGTCTGTCCTTGCAATAAATTCTACAATCCATTCTGGGAAAGTGAAAGGTAGGTGATGGTATTACAAGATGCTGATTCCAGCAATGGCTGGATGACTCCATGAGACAGTGTAATTCACCAACATGACAGATCACACTTCGAGTAAAAAAAGAATTTTCTGCCCCTTGAGCAAGTTTGACCAGCTTAGCATTCTGAAGTGCTGTAGCAGTACCACAAGGAAAGTGCTACAGTCATGAGCAACCAGAGTGATGAAGAAACACTGAAGTTGAAAGAAGTAACAAGGTGTGCTGGTTTGAGGCTAATTAGAATATTTTAATAGAGAAAATTACACTATAGGCTGTGAAAGGAAAACATCATGATGTCTACTTCACTCATAAGCTTGCTGGAGAATTGTTTGGGAACAATAACCAAAACAATAGATAAGTCAGTCTCTCTCTGGCTCTTGCTGGAACAGGAGCTGATGGGGCGATCTAGCAGCTTCTGGGCTCTGGCTCCTCTGCTGATTAATCCTCACTAACCACTTTTCTTCTAATCCTCCTGGCCGATCTTCCTAATTTACCTTGCATGTAAGGCAAACCTTGGGGTAAGGTACAGGGGTGGGGAGAAGGTGGAAGGGTGGTTGGGAGCCCCTCCTGGGGTCTCTGATCTCTGGGAGGGGAGTTGTGTTGTTGTATTACCTTTTACTTGTATATTTCTGTAAATATTGTGTATATAGTGTAAATATCTGCTGTACATTGTGCAAAGCTGTAAATAGAGCTTCATCATTTAACTTCCAGCCGACTGAGTGCTAGTCTGGGTCATTTTACAAAGTGTGGGGGGGTGGGGGAATTCCCAAACCTTCACACAAGGAGATGACAGTGAGATCTTTTTATGTCCAGAAGGGAGATGTTATGCCAGCTCAGCTATCTGTGAAACATGTCAGGCACCTCAAACCAGCGTTAGGAACAGATGGCATGCTGAGAGTAACCGTGTAAATCAGCCTGGGCTTAATGGTAGGACAAGCCATGAAGGTCTTAACCGTGGCCACTAGGGGTCTCCTCTGTTCACCTGGGACTCTGTCCTGGCACCATTCCTGAAATGAGGTGCCTACACACATGTGCTCAGGTTTTAAGTTGCCAGTATTTTCTCTCAGAGGACTATAGTGGGAAGAGAAGGGTTTGGGCCCTCGTGCTTACAGAGGAGCCTCACTATTACAATTCATCTTGGAAGAGGCAGAGGTATGTTGTTATTCATGATGCCAAAGCTGAGACTTTGCCTAGCACTGTGTTCAACCCAAAATGAAGAAATACCTGGGAGCAGGGACAGGTGACCTGATGTGCTGCTTTCCTCACCCTCCTGGATGCCAACAGTACACCAGCAAATCAGGCTTGCTCTTGTGGTCTGTGTAAATTTCAACTCTTTTCCAGCCAAGTAGTAAAACACTGAGTCTTCCCACTTGCTCCCCTTGCAGCTTGCTGCCATCCCAGTTCCCACGTGGGCTGTACCCTCAAATATAACTGGGTATGTTGGGAAATCAAGCCATGGCCTACATGGGAGCAACACTACAGAACTGGAGGGTGATGTTTCCCAAATTTCTGACAATAACTACATTACAAAGGAAATTAAAACGCAGAAGAGAGGGAGAGGCAGACAACTTCTAACACGCACGCAGCATGTCACCTCTGTCCCAAGAATGCTGCGACCCCACAAGGCACTCAGCCTTTCTAAATATGACCTCGACTCTCCAATCGCATCTTTTTACACTTGGCATCCCTTTCCCCTGCGAACGGAATGACCTGCACCGAGCTCTCGTGCCTTGCTGGGATCCACTCGTCATTAAAACTTCATCGACGCAGGCTTTCATGCTGCCGGTGCGGAGCAGAGAGGATTCTGGCAAGAACACAATCGTCTCCCAAGGAAGACAAAACTCCGCCAGCCCCTTGTCACCTGCCCACATGCAGGCTACCCACATGCAGGCTACCCATACGCACACACCGCCCGTCCACTCCTGCCCTTCTACACCGTTACCGGTCGGGACACTCCACAACAACTGCTCCCCTCGTCCCGTCCCGCCCCCCTCCCCTCCCTTCCCTTCCCTTCCGCCCAGCCTACACCATGCCGCAGATTG
>VWZE01016327.1:172277-188058 GCA_013396675.1 Eubucco bourcierii | reverse complement strand
ACCCCGGGTCGATGCCGCGGCCCCGCCGCGCCCACTCCCTGCCCATCTCTGCCAGTCCACTGAGGCGCCGGCGAAGCAGGGGTGGGGGAACCCACGCGGGGTTGTCGACAGTGTTAGTCGGGCAATCCCGGGGAAGGGTGGGGCGGGCCCGGGCACGTGGGGCGTGTCTCGCCCCGCCCGGCCTGCCCCCACCTACGTTCCTCCTCCAGGGCGCTAGCGTGTGCCCGACGCCTGCCCCGCCTGGGAAGCTGCTTGGCTCGGCTCGGCTCGGCTCGGCTCGGCTCGGCTCGGCAGGCGCTGTTTGCCGCACTGGAGAAGACAGCGGAGCCTCGCGACCTGGGTTACCCCGCGGTAAGTCAAAGAGCTCTGCCGTCGAAGCAGCGGCGCGGGGAGGTCCCGCGTCTCCCGCGTCCGTCTGGGGCTTCTCTGGGAGCGGCGGGGCGGGCGCGGCCCCGGTGATCTGCCGAGTGACAAAGGACGTGGGACGAGTCCTGAATGGGGAGCGGGAGCGGCACCTGCCCCGGCCGGCTGAGAGGAGCTGCCGCTTGCGATTCCGTAGGGACGGTGCGGCTATAGGCGGCACGTTGAACGGGGACACTCGTGACGCTTCTGGCAGCGCCCGCCACCCGCCCGCCCGGGCAGAGGCGAACGGGCCCTTGCCAGTGCGGGCGCGGAAGCGCTCCGAGAGGTGTTCACCGATCGCAGCGCTGCGGGAGGCTCCTCTTCAGTGCGTCTCTCGGCACCGTACTGCTTGCAGCAGTAGATTTACAACTTTGTCGGTAAAGAGAGATCCGAATTTCGGCTGAGGTGCCACAGCAGCTTCTAGTTTTCTTACGTTATCGGGGAAATTTTGCCGTGAAAGCAGCAGTGAGAGCAGGCTGATGCCGTGGGTGTTTGCAGGCACGGAGCTGTAACTCCCAGAGGCAGCGAGGATGGCCAGGCACTGGCTGGAAACGTGAGGGAATGGGGCTCTGGAAGAGCTTTGCCGTCGTCTTCTGTCACATTGGTGGATCTTGCTGGTTCTAGAAGATAAGGCGATGCCAGAGTGCTTTCCCTGTCTCAGCAACACGACCAGTTGCAGGACGAGAAACCTCTGGCACAACCATGGGCAGTTGTTAATGTCCCAGAGGGCTCCGCTGAGGTGTAAGATGGCATGAGTCTGCAGTGCTCCCCAGTAGGCATTTGGTTGCTTTCAGGTGCTGAGGAACAGCGATATGGCCATGGCCGAATGGTGCTTTGAGTCTACTGCTGCGCAGCAGGTGCAGGTCCCTGCGTAATGTACCATCCTCAGGCAGGGTGAGTCGTGTGGGGTAGTAAACCGAGCACCTGGACATATGCCAGTGCCTACGACCACGCCGGAGGCAGTTTCAGGGGCAAAAGGCTGGAGTCATCCCATGGGCTGTCACCACCGACGGCGGCGACAGACTTACTATCTGCTGTCATGGTGCAGGAGGAAGGAGATGAGTGTCCCACCAAATATATGTGCTTGGAAGAAGGGAGGCATGTAAAAAAGGAAAAAGTCTCCATACTTAATTGTTTTTCTACCTCATGAGCTCTTTCTTGGTGAAAAATTTACAGGGAAAAGCTCTGGGTTTTCTGTGCTGAGAAACTGTGGTCCTCCGCATCGAGAGATGTTTCTCCTGCTGCTCAGCAGTGATGAGCTCTCAAGTTAACTCACTGGTGGCATTTAAAATGCACATTTTTTTTTTCCCACCACACTAGGAAAATGTAACATGCTTTCTGAACCTTGTCCCTTCTTCAAAGAACTGCCATGATGTCCGAGTCTTGACAATAAATATTTCAAAAACATAGGGCACTTTCTCAGAGAAAATATTGAGGATATATTTTAAACACTAATTAAAAAAACAAACAAACAAACAAAAAACCAAAAAAAACCCAGAGAGACCCAAACCACAAAACACCCCAAATCCCACAACGAAACAAAGAAAACAACTCTTTGGATGTTGGCTTCCCATTCATTTGTTTAGATTTCTTTTTTTTTTTTTTTAATTTTTTTAATTTTGGGGAGGGTGGATTGTGTTTTGTTTTGTTTTGTTCCTGGAAAACTTGGAATGACAACAGAATGCTTCAGCATCACTCTGTCATTTATTCCTCCCATTTAATTGTACCTTCTTAATCAAACTGTTCTGTTGTCAGCACTGGTGTTTGTAGCTTTATTTCTCATCTGAAGTCAAAACTCGCTAACTCAGAAGAAAGCGGAATCCAAGTGGGAAAAAAATACTTTTTTCTTAATGAGATCAGCTTAAGGGGGGAAAAAAAGGAGAGGGCAGAAGCAAAAAAAGGGCAAGACAAGACTAAAAAAAAAAAAAAATCTGTAAAATCCTGTTGAAGAACATGAGTTGTAGTGATTCTCTTCAGTGTTTGGGCAAAATATGGTTTGTACTCTGTCAAGTTTTTTCAACTAAAAATTTTTGTTGCTAACTAGATTCTTATATGAGTATGTTAAATAGGTATAAACAATGATGAGAAATAGATTGGTGTTACCTTTTTTCCTTAATGCAAAATGTCTTATTAAGAAACAAACAGCAACAACAAAAAACCAAACCAACCAACCAGAAAAGTGTATACAAGGGTGTTTTTGTTAAATTTGAGTCTTTTTTGATAGTGGATTTTTTTTTTTATCAAGTAAAGGCCATACCATTACAGTTTTGGTTTTCAGGTAGGGGGTGATGCGGTGTTGTTGTTTTGAGGGTTTTTTTGTG
This sequence comes from Eubucco bourcierii, assembly GCA_013396675.1. NCBI lineage: Eukaryota > Metazoa > Chordata > Aves > Piciformes > Ramphastidae > Eubucco > Eubucco bourcierii. The sequence goes on along the minus strand of VWZE01016327.1, from coordinate 185,335 downwards.
TGTTTGTGTGTGTGTGTGTGTGTGTTATGTGTGTTTTGTTTTGCTTTTTGGTTGGAGGTCTGTTTGCTTGTTTGTTTTTTTTAAAAAGTAATGCTGATAGTGCTTTAAAGCTACAGCACTCTTTTCTGTTACCACACTGCAGGTAAAAATTGCATGAATCCAATGGTTAACTCTATCAGTTAGCTTGTGTAGTAAAAGTTATTGCCATACTGTTCGTTCAATGCATAACAGTGTTAATTACTTGCATGCTTACTGTGCTCTAGGGTTACACTTGTTTTTCTTTGCAGGAAGTCTTGTGCCTACTGCACTGCTTCTCAATTACCTTGCTGGTATTTAGTAGTGCCACCTTAATTCATAGCATGTGGTTAGTAGCAGAGTAAATGAAAATGGTGATCTCAGCCCAAAAGAACTCTGCTGACAGGAGGACTTGGAGAATCACCACAGGAAGTAGTTTGCTTCTTGTTAAAGCATTTCTTATGCTTACTTTTTCTTTTTGCTCATTTGCTTTGTTTTGTTTTTGTTCTGGTTCCTCTCTTCGCAAAATTCAGCATCACCTCAAAAATGCAACACTCTCTGTAAAACTGTTTGGTTTTTTAAGTATCTTTTATTTAACCACTTCTTGCCATTTGAAGCATATGTCTGGCAATCTCTGAAGCTGTATCTAATCATAAAGACCCTTCTGTCTGTGTTAGTTTTGTCAAGATATTGGTAAATTGGCATTTTCACACTTGTAATTGAGGCAAACTGTGTTCCAGGTGGAGTTTTACCTATTTTTTTCTGGAAGTCCATCCACTTTACATAAATCAGTATTCCTCTCTGTTCTGAATGTGTCCAAGACTAGCTGTTTACTTTAGGGGGGAAATGTTAGAAGGAAACTGTTGCAGAAGCTGCCTGGTTGATTCAAATACCATGAGACCAGCAGTGGACTTTATCCTTCCTCTGGGGAAGTAGCCAAGTTTGGTTTGTGAGGGGTTTTGTTGTTGCTTTTTTAAAAAAAAATAACTTTTTTTCTTTTTTACTTGTTTTTTACTGTAGAAAAGTTATTCCTCCTCAGAAGAGTTCTTTACATGATTTATTGGTAAAAACATGTCTGTTCTTATTTGTCCTGCAAATCCAGGTATTGCTTGTGAAGTTATAATGATGCTTGCTTTTTTTATTTTTTTAGAACGTTTCATAGTCTTCATACTTCTAGAATTGTTAAAATATCCTGATGAGAATAGAAAATGAAGGAAGAGTTTATTTGCATGATACAGAAAGATGCTTTTCTTTTGACTTCTGGTAGAAACCAGGTCTGGCTGCTTTCCCCCTACTTCCTAAGTTTCTTGACAGTTGCAGTGGCTTGGAAGGAAGCCTCAGTCTCTGATTTTAAAGACCTTGCTGCAGTCATGCATCCGTACTCCACCTCTCCTGTTTCCCATAGACAAAAAAACTGAACAATCTTTAGTACGGATCACATTGCTTCACAGAAGTGTGCAGGGCAAGTGATGAAGCACCAAACTGAAGTATCTTCTGTTGTTGTCCTTCCCACTGAGATACCAAACTGGTGTTTTCCTTGCTGATTTCTTTGCTCTGCGTATGTATGGCTATGAATAAGAGTCCATGTCTAAAGAGGTATGTCTGTGTGTTTAAGATGAGACAAGCTTACGGTTACTGAGTGGCTGTGCAAGCAATTCACCTCCCTTAACCTTTACAAGTTCTCATGCAGTGCTGTCTTGGTCATCAGGATGAGAGAACAAGAGCTTTGTGCTTCTGAGCAGGCTCTCTGCAGCTCATTTATGCAAGGTGTAATGGACACTGAGGTGGGGCTATGCCTTGTCCTATAGTGTATTGGTTCTTCCTTATGCTTGTGCATTTACCTAGGCCAGTCACTACTTGTAGTTGCTACTTATTAATAAACTTTGTGCTTGTTTTATGAAGTATGAGGAAGCCCTATAAGCAATTGGTTGCAAATTATCAAGTCCATTAATAGACTATGCAGAAGTAAACAAATTCACTGGAATGAGAAACTTGATGCTGGTACTCAACATGGTAGAGTACATGCGAATACTTTTACAAGTCAGTGAAAAGACATGATCAGTTGATCCATTGCTCTTCACATGTTGGCGAAAGAATGTTTGTCCTTCCAGGAAAAAGGCATTCTGGAAAGGAATTGTATGCTGTACCTGCAGACTTAACTGTTTGGGTACTGTTTTAAAGCCTGTACATTGCTAAGTTTTGCATGTGCTTCTGATGAAATAATGTTCTCTAAAAGGCTGCATGCTTGTATGTGCAAAAATCCAAAGGCACTTTCTATCATTTGGAAGTGATGGAAAAGTGTAGTCTCTGTGAGATCTTCAGTTGTCCCTTTTGCCTTGAGCCTTTAGTACTTATTGTCTGTTTCTTTCAAAAGGCTTCTGATTTGGGTTTTGGTTTCAAGGAAAGGCTAAGGACCAGGTGGTTTGTTATGGGTTGTCCTCACAATGAGCAAACTGCTGAAAAGGTTTTCTTAGTCCTATGGGACAGTTGGATGGAAGTGTAGCAGCCATGTAGTGTTGTCACTATTGCCCTGCCACCGAGCATCCATGCACTGCAGGAGCATCTGCTTTGGAGCTCTGTCCTCAGCTAAGCCTTATTACTCTCCTTGGGGACTATTAAGTAGCTGTAAGGTCTAACATGTGCCCAAAAATGTGAATCATTTTTACTTGTCTACCAGAGGAAACTGCTGTCCATGGGTAGGAGACTTGTCCCCTGTCCTTGAGCTCAAGAACTAGGACAGCTGACAGAGTAATATAGAGGCATGGTCCCAGGTTGGGAATGGGTGTCCTTGGGAAGTCTGAGAGATCCTTTCTTCTTGAGCACACTTGCCATGTTGTATGAACTCAAGAATGTTTCATGTCCTAGCAGTCACTCGTGCTGCTTGACATGAGACAGGAAGACTTCGTGGCACAAAGGTGGAGTGTGGGCAGTCATGCCTCACTGAGAGCTGTGTGTGATCCTGTGATGAGTGCTAACGAGAAAGCATTTTTCTCTGTGTTGTTAAGCTTGATGTCACCAGGGAGTGCTGCTTGTATAGGAAGAAAGAAAAAAGGATGTTGGTTGTTTTCTAAGACCAACAATCTTCCCAGACTGTCCTTAAGGTGCAGGCCGATAGCAAAACCTGCTGGGGCGCCACAGCCCTGAAGTTTTTTGAGACATCTCCTGTTGTGCATTTTGAAAATCCTAAAGGAAACATGGGAAACAGGCCCACATCTTACCCCTTCGAGAGGACTGCATGCATCTAACAGGTGATGCTAGGAGATATAGAGGGTCCATGCAGTTGTCTCCAACATCTGTGGACTAAAAACCAGTCGTCTTTGCTGCCACTGTTGCATCTGTCTTGTTAGCCAATCTGCATCGGTTCTAGGATTTGGTCCCTCAGAGCACTCTGCATCGGTTCTAGGATTTGGTCCCTCAGAGCACTCAAGTGGCTCATAGGTGTCTTGGTATTGCTTATTCCATGACTTTCAATAGGGGCTTCCTACTAAATAGTGTTCAGGTTTTGAAGGCAGGTGTGTATTCTGTCCCGGAAGCAAGAGTGTGGACACCAAATTCAGTACTTTATCTCCTTGTAGTATACTTACGGATGTGTTGTGCTAGTTGTGGAGTAGTGCTGAGGCAAATATATTTGAAGTCAGTGTGCTTGTGGGAATGAAGTGCAGGACACAACCTAGTCATCCTGGCTCTTGGTTGCATGTGGCACTTTCTACATCATCTGCAGCCATGACATAAAGCTGTATAGCTTCGGTCTTGTTTTTTGACCTGACAAGCAACTTTTTTCCTCTCTTCTCCCAATTGATGCATCTTTCCAGAGAAATTTTCATCATCTCAGGTAATAGTCAAAGGAAGTAGATAGAGTCTTAAAGTTGCTGGGAAAGACTATCATATACCATCATTGCATCTTTCACTTGCTCAGGCTTTTTATTACTCTGTTTCGAAGACACTACTGGTGCTCTATGGTAACAAAATACCTGGAAGATGAGTCAAGCTCTCAGTTGTGAGGCTGTGCTTCAACATGAATATAAGGCAGCCCAAGTGTGGGTTGCTGCCAAAGGTGCGTATGTTTCCAGGCAGTTGTCTGTCTGTCTTGCTGAAGGACTGTCTTGATTAAAGCTGCTTAAGCTGATTGTGAAACTGCAGCCTAAGAGTCTCATTGTCTTAGAAGCCTAAGACATGTCTGGATAATGTTTGGAAAAATGTTAAGAGTCTTGATGTTGCTGGACAGTTTTTGATAGGACTCCATAGGGCCACTCTGGCAAAGTGTCATCAGTGAGATGCTCAGTGTGCATTTTCTTCCCCTCTAGCAAAACCAGCTTTCCCAAGATGTTTTGCTGTAATAAATCTTACACAGCACTTTCCATGTGTTTTTGAGAGAAACAGACTTAATTGTGCTATTTTTCTCAATTGAGAAGGACTTTTTCTGTTTTGCTGCTTTGACTTGGCAGGTGATTGTTCATTCATCTATTTGCTTTATTCCCTTGAGATGTAATGGTGTCAGTATCTAGAGACTGAAATCAGAATTAGGACTCAGTCAGTTTGCTGTGGTTCCACAAAATGATGCACAAAACACATCAGCACTCATAAGGCTGCACAGTCCCACTTGCAGTTTGCATGAGACCTGATTCTAGACAACTGGGCTGTGGCATGGCTCCAAATTCAGTGGTGGCAGGTCTTGCTTGTGGCAATATCTGTGGGGGCTGTGAGAAGTGATTTAGCTGGCTCTTCAAAGCAGTCTCCTTTCCATTCCTTCCTCTTTTTAAGCCTCTATGAGGCAAACCTCAGGCATTGGTGCTTTGACCCAGCAAGTGCTGAGGTGCTGGTCTGGTGAAGGGAGGCAGCTGAAGGGGCTGTAGAGAGGGTAGAGGAAGATTAAGGTTTTTCTTAATGAGTTTTTATGGCCATGTTTGAGCTGTAAAATCAGGGGAGTCTTGAAATTAATGACAAGTGTGTTTTCCAAAGTTCAGATACACATGTAGTTAGGTAAAATAAACAGTACTGAGTAAGCTGTGCCACCACTCTAATAAGCTAATAAACCTCCTTACTGATACCAAGAATATAAATAAATAGCACCTTTGACTGTTTCATTGATAAACTGCTGGGTCTTTGACCAAGCAATTACATCTCAAAATGTACTTCTCTAGGAGCTAAAACATGAAGTGTTGTTATTAAAAAGAAAAAACCCAAACAACCCACAACAACAAAACCAAACAAACTGTATAGTGTTCCAGAGGTCAACGATTGACTTCAGCTTTTATTAATTCATCTGCAGTGCATTTGCTGGAGATTTTAGGGTTTAATTGAGGTTAAGAGGTTGGAATCTGTGGTAAACAAAAGAATGGCATATGGGCAGTCTGAAACTGCCTATGTTGTAAGTAAGAGCATTCCTTCTGGCCACTTGTTTTCACTGGGTGGTTATTCTTAGCTCACAACTTTTTGGTTTTTCCATTTTTTTTCTTTTAGGGAAAAAAAGATGTAAACATGTGCTGCTGGCAAGTTAATGATTCATTGTTTTATCACATCCTAACATACCTCTAATGAAGAGAAGGCTGAGCTGGGCTTGTGTTTAACCTCCCCCTTCAGATTAAGGACCTTGCTTCTTTAACCTCTTACCTGCTGTGGTGAGATACACAAGGTTTTTTGTTTAAGATGTACGAAGTAGGGTACATTTTCATCTTCTTTTCTGACTTCCTTGCTCCCAGAATATACAATTGTTCTCTTAAAAATTCAAATGGACAAAGCAAGTGTGAGACCAGAGGAAAAGCTTTTCAGAAGCTTTGTTTTATAGAGGCTGTGGGGAAGCTGGATTCAATTTCTTCAGTTATCCAGAGAAAATCATGTGCACATGTTTTTCATAGTTACTTTTTTTTTTTGGTTCTATTTTCAGTTTTGTTGTGAGCTGGATTAATACCTTCACTGGAGGTGATCTCCCCTTGCAAGTGGGAATGTGTACTGAATAGTACAGTGGTTCGAGAATTAAGACAAACCTCCTTATGTTGATAAGCTTGAACCCATACTCCAAGATCTTTATGCTGTCGATAAAGTTGATGGTGTCTATGACATCAGCTAGCAATAATAATGGTGACCTGTTGTCCTCAAGTTATTCTATAGTCAGCTACAATTTATATACAACTGTTACTAGTGTGTAGCCTGCAGCCTAAGAGAGCTCGTTGGCATAACTAAATTGACAGGAGAGAATAAATCAGGGTTTTTTTTTTTTTTCTCTTCATTTCATTTAATAGAAACTTTCACCCGTCCCAGGAATTCATATGAGCACACATGCATCTATACATTCATATACGTATGTCCTGTGTTACTATAGGCAAGGAAGCAGGTAATGTTGTGCTTCCTCATACATTTTAGAGGGGAGAAGGAAAAGCCTTTGATTCCTTCACAGACTGTTCTGAGAAAGTGGGCAGTGGAAGAGGGTAACACAGCCAGAGCCAGGGTATTTGGCTGCCCTTGGTGGGCTGTGTGCCCACCTCTGGGGGCATGGTGGGCTTTGTGGGCCAGCAGCATTTCTGCTGGTCTGGTCGTGAATGTCCAGGTGTTGCTGTTGGAAGGAGCCTCTCCCCATCCTGACAAATTTGTGAGGTGCCACAAGATACTTTCTCATCCTGGAAAGCATTGGACTAGAGAGGGCTGTAAATAAAATGTCACAAGTTGCTGAAGAAACTGTCTAACCTAGCTAAAATGATGTTGGCTACTGTGATTGAGTGTGAAGTTAATTTCTGTCTCATTTCTGCTCCTGTAACTTCAGTTCTAAGATGTTCATGCAGCTTGGGCACAGCCCTTGGGAGGAGACTGGCAGTGTTCATCTCACAAAAAGTGGACTCACAGCCTTGTGAGTTTGTGTTTCCACCTCTTCCTTTAAGTATAGAGGATTTGGAGCAGCAGCTTCCCAGGCATTAGGGGTGGAGTGAAGAAGAGGACCACTCAGATGCAGTCCTGTGCACTGACACCTGCCTGCTGATGGCTCATTGAAATCTTCACTTGTGGTGAGAGTGAGGTACTTGGTTGAAGGACAGGGTGCTCCCTCATTGTGAGTGTTTTAAAGAATCAGTCTGTGGTGTCACTTGCCTTATCGCTTTCACATATCTCGAAACCTTGGGTCTGGTTTGTTAATCTAGGGAGACCTAATTGCTTTATGGTGCTCTCCCAGGGACTCACAAGCTATTTAAAGATTGACTCTGGTCTGTGCTGTGATGCTGATAGAAAAATTGACCATGGCGCTGTAAAATTGTTGTGTTTTGTTTTGTTTTTTAAAAACAGCCTATGTTTGACAGGGGAACTACATCCTGTCAAACATATGCTGTGGGCTCCTCCCAGCACCAGCAGGACCATGATACTGATGTTCTTACCTTCTTGACAGGTGCGTGGGATGAAGTGAGCCTGATACCTGCCTGAAGAGACGACTCTGGCCCCCACAGAGCTGCCCACCATGAGCAGGGTGCTGCTGGCAGGCAGGATGCAGCCAGAGAGCTCCCGGAGTGTCTGTGTCTTCCTGCCCACCCGTGAGCAGCTCAGCCTAGTTGTCGGGGTGAGTGGCTGGGAGGGAGGCCAGGAGGTGGCTGCGTTGCAGATGGGGTTCAGTTTTGTTAGCTTTCATTGTTTCCCCAGAAACCTGGTTCCAGTCTGCTGACCAAAAGGCTATTAGCCCACTTAGGGTAATTGGTGCTTCATTTTCTAATTGAGTAGCTTCAACTCATTTTCAGAGTTCTTTATAAGTGTAGGATGTACAATTTTTGGACAGGGGGTCTGCTCTGCTCTTTCTCCATTGCTATTTCTCTTTTCATCTCTCTGAGTGATTTTGACATGATAATTTAGCAATTTTTCAACAACTGAATTTGAAATGCTTTGATGATTTAGCGTGCATGACGTTTTGCTCTGACATTTTAACTGCCTCTGGTTTTGATAGTCTGTAGATCCTTTCAAAGACTCTTAAGGTAAGCAGCCATTTAGGGTGGGGGTTTTCCCCCTCCTCTGAGTACATCCAAAAACCTAGAGGTAAAGAACTTAATTTCTTTGATCACTGCTTCAAATAACTATATGTGTATTTGTGACAGTAGAGCCAGGTCAGCTGGCAGCCCAGTGTGGCACGATGTCCACTATGGTGTGGAATCTCTTTGTGCAACACTGCCTGCTCCTTGAACTTGTGAGAAACTGAGTTGACAGAGGCATTTCACATTCAGTTGACAAGAAACTCTTAAAAAATAAGTGCTCTCCTGTGAGCGTTATGTGCACTCATGTGTGGGCTGGGGAGGTTTTGCTTTGTTTTGGGTGGTTTTTTTTTTCCCCTTTGGCACAGGGAGGGGGAGAAGACAGTTGAAGTAAACTGTTATTTTAAGCACTCAATTGAAACAGTGGCTTTTGAAACTATGCATGCTAATCTTCAAAATCCATGTAGGAATTTTCCTACCTACTGTGCTTAAGTGTGGTATCGTGAACTGAAACAGCCTCAAAAGTCTGGATGGAACAAAGCTTTAGCAGCACAATGTGTGGCACTCTACTTCTAGATACTGGTTCAAACCAAACCCATCTACTGCTCCGGAAGGCTTTTGCAATCTGATGGCTTTTGGCAAACCATAAAATTATTTAATTAAGGTCCTGTCAGCAGGCATACAGGCCTGGGTAATAGTCTGTTGAGGCTGACCCTAAATCTCATCTTCTTATAGTATCTTTTATCAGAGGCTAAAGATCTGAAATAGTGGAGCCCACCCTGCTGCAGGGAAGGTACAGACTGGTGTGCAGGAGGGCAGCATGCTGATGTGGCAGATGCCGTCAGGGCTCTTTGCTGCACTCTTCTGAGCAGGGTAGCACCACTGGGTCACGCTCCACTGTATTAAGCTTAGGCAGTGCTTAACCTATACAGTAAATCCTGTGTACTTGTAGTTTATCATAAAATCAGAGCATCATTTAGGTTGAAGTGGACCCCCAACCATAAGCCTGCCAAATCTGCCGCTAAATCATGTCTCTAAGTACCACATCCACACCTCTTAAATATCTCCAGGATATTTAATAATCATAAGAAATGGTCTTTCTCACTGAGCGTTGTCCGGGATGCAGGGAAGGTAGTGTCCACCTGCCTCTCCAAAAGTTGGGGCACCTTGACCATCACTGCCTTGTCCCTTGGTAGCCCTGTTAAATACATTTTTCTCTCCTGCTTCTGCTGCCCTTTGCTTTGGTGCCTGGGAAGTTGTGAAAATGCCTACACAGAGATGCCTGCATGTGAAAGGGAATAGCTGCCTGGGCCAAAACATGAGACTTCAACACACAGTTGTGCCCTAATTGCATAGAGAGTGAAACGTGACCTGTTAACAGCTGGGCAAGTCACCAAAACCAGGTTTTTGTTTGGCTTCTGTCTTTACCACAACACCCCTTTAAAACAACAACAAAAAATAAGATTTCACAGGTGGATTTTTATTTTATTTTTGAGGACTATCAAGGCAATTTTCTAGTGATGTTGGTAGAACCTAAATTTAATTAACACAACTGCAGATGATACTTTGTGCATTTATTAGAATAATAATGCCACTACTTAAGATTTCCAAAGCCCTTTAAACTCTCCTGTGTGGAATGCAAATACTAAACAAGCTTGCAGCTCAGTCAGGTAGGTAGGAATTGTTATCCTTCCAGCAGAATAAATTATAGATCCTTCCTATGATAAGCACAGTGTTTATGCAGGTAATTCCTTTCTCCCCTCTCCTATGTAAATTCCACCCTTCCAGATAAGAGTTTACCTATATGTGCTTTATGTGGACACATGTAGAGTGAAGTCTGCTCTTTAAAATGGATTTGTCTTATGCCTTTCACAGATAGTGCTGTTGAAAAAAGAGCAGAAGCCATTGTAAAGTCTCTTCCTCCATAACTGGGTATCTCTTAACAGACTTTTGTGAATACATCCAGAAAAGTGGATGCCAGTCTGAGGAGTTAGTGAGGAGGAAAACTGTGTTACTGGGACCAACTGTGAACATGAGGAGAAGCGAAATAGTGAGGACTAGTAGGTGCTGCAGCTCACTAAGCATCTCAAAGACAGCAAGGCAAAGTGAGAAGTTTCTGCTGGGAGAGCACAGAGCAAAGCAGTCTGGCTTGCTCCAGGCAGCTGCAGCAGGGAGATGGAACATGAGCACCAGGCACCTTCAGCAGGCTGTGGGTGAGAATGGTGCAACTAATATGGTATGGTTGCACGACAGATCTTGGAGTGAGTATCCATTTTATTAAGTTTTGGTTTTCTGCCAGCATTGTGGCTTATCTCCTTGATAGTTTTGAGCCTGTTGATCCATATCAACTTGTTTTTAGGTTAGGTTTCTGAAAATTTTCTAGGGTGGTAGGAGCTGAATAAAGGAGAGTGACCTGTACTAGTGAAGGTCTGGCTGCCAGTGAGTGGAGCAAGGCAGGCAACCACCCTGCCTGTGTTTGGGTAATTCAGAAGCAGTTGCAGCAGATGTCATTCATTGCCTAGCTGATGGAGAAAGGTTGGGAATGTACGCAGAAATCTTTGGAGAGGAGGAAGTTCTAGTGAAGTTCTGCATCTTGGTGAATGGCAAGCATAAGTCCAAAGTCTTTCAGTTGTGGTGTAAGCAGGAAACTTTTTTTTTCCCCCTCCTTTATTTTTAAAGGCAAAAGGACAAAGAAAAATAGAGACAGGCAACCAATATGTGTAAATATTTACACATGGAGTCACTGCGGAGTTGCAGTTACCTTCTGTAAACTTGCATTTGACTTCGCTTTTTGAACTAAATTTTATGTGTAAAAAAAGCCCAGAGTCTGAGACAGGGCAAAGCTGAGTATCCGAGGAAGGAGTGATTCATGGCGTGTCTGGGATAGAGCTTGGCACAGGAGCTACAGGCAAAGGCAGGAAAAGCCAAAGAGAAGTGTGCAGTTGAAAAATGCAAAGAGTTGGTTGCTTTGAGCAGAGAGGCAGGCAAGAGGAGGGAACAGCAATTGCAAGTGTAATTATCATTGCATAGTCTTGAAGTCTAGGAGTAAAATTTGATACAGAAGTCTCAAAAGGAGAATGAACAAGGTGGTAGCTCACATGTCTGCTGTGCACAAAATCACATCGCTAGTTTAAGAGCTGAGTGTTACAAAAGATTGAAGTGCTTAGTTCCCTAGAACCAAGTATTTTAAAGCAAATTTTTCTTCCCTTAGGTGTGAAAGCATGCCACTTAGAAAGAGAATCTGATTATAGAGCTTTTAAATACAGTCCTCTGCTGCTGGTGACCGGTATGCACATGACAATTTTGGCCAGGAGTAGGTCACCTCTTCCTTAGTGAGTCCTCCCCCTGGTAGGTGAGCATGCTCAGAGCTTGTTTCCATGAGAAATGAAGCAGATTCATGCCCAACTTTCTCTTCCAATTGCATATTCTTGGCAACTGAGCAAATGCTGACACAGAGACCTGTAATAAGACCCAGATACAATCTGAGGTCTCATCTCCCTCCCAAAGCACACACATGCAAATGTATGTGTGCACTGGTGAAGCACAAGTTTCAAACCTCTCAATAAAGCAGCAGTGAGTGTCTGACTAGTGTAAATGACCTCCAGTATCCCATTGTCCATGTCTAGTGACATAGTACATTCTGGGGCAGGGAGGGTAGTGCAGCTGGTTTCTGGGAAGTCTAGCACACCTGCACTAAATGGGTTCGAGGAGTTATAGTGGCAGTTAGTTTGGTAGTGAGTAGTTTGTAAGAGAGTTCAATAGCTGATTTCTGCTCTGTTGTCTTTGAGCTGTAAAGGTAGGTACTGTGGTGTATCCACTTAAGAATGCTGCTGCTAAGCTGTGTTGTGAAGCAGCAGTGTAATGAAATTCAGAGGTTTGGACCCATTTTGCAGCAGCAGGGTTGAGCCGAGTTTCTCTGTCTTGGTGGTGTTATGCTCTCCCCATCCACTTTTGCCCAAAACTCCTTCCCTTATGCCTCTGAGGCTTGAGGGTTGTGGTGGAGTTCTTTGCTCCTGTGATTGTACTCCTGGAGTGGTGCAGTGGGACAATGGAAAATCAGGTTGTAGGTGGAAGAACACTTAGTAGGGGCATTTTCTAATTGTAGTATGCATCCAGGTATGCATATGCAGGTAGCTAGAATCGCAGGCAGCCTGTGTTCCAAGCACTGCTGGAACAGTGCATTCAGTAGCTGTGCTGCAGCGCCCTGTGCTGTGCTTAACAAATTCAACTCAGGCTCTGGTCCCAGGCAGGCTGTGTTGTGGCAGCGCTGCTTTACCCCTGCTTCCTCACTGTGTACACAGCCTTATGTGGAGCAAGAGTACTGGAAGGTCGTCGCAGTGTGGCATGGAAATGGGCAAGAGCTTACAGGCTGTTGGTAACAGCTCCAGAAGATAAAGATGTTAATTACTGTGTGACCAGAAGTCAGCAGGGGACTGAACACCAAACAAGCTCTTCTGTGTGGGGTACAGAGCAGCCTCATCTCTAACCCACAAAGTATTTCTGCTCAAATCGTGCAATCTTGGGTTTGTGAATGTTTTCCTCTCTCTCTCTTTTTTTTTTTTTTTTTAATATGAGTATTTCATGTCTTACTAAGCTGAACCACTTGTACTGTGAAGGAGGGAGTATGACACGCTGATTATTATTTTGTGATAATGACAATAATAATACTGAAAACAAAACTTGTCCTGTGGGTTAAACCTTTTTTTTTTTTTTTTTTTTTAATAATTTTTGTTTCGGTTTTGTTTTTGTTTTGTTACAGTACCCAAAAATGTACTAGCCAGTGTAAAGAAGGAAATTTACTCCATTCAGGTGCATGAACTGTAATGTTGGATTCGTTGTTTCTTTCAGGTCAAAGCCACTGGACAGGAGCTCTTTCAGCAAGTTTGTGATTTGGTGAAGATTAAAGAGCCTCACTTCTTTGGCCTCAGCATTGTTAAAAGTAAGCAAACTCAATGCACAGAGCAAATGACTTGGCAAACATCCACAGACTCGCTTGTGTATTTACAGTGTGTGCATATATACACAGCGGCCGTGCCTGCAGGGAATTTGATTGTAATAAGGTCACAAAGTATGTAGATTATGCACAGGCTTCTCAGAGCTCTTTTG
>VWZE01016327.1:137435-163184 GCA_013396675.1 Eubucco bourcierii | reverse complement strand
TTTTTTGCCCCCCTCTCTCCTTTTTTTCCCCTGTTCCTTTCATGTCTAAGAAACAAGCTCTTCAACTTGGCACTTATGTCATCTATCAAAACACTTTCCTGGGCAAGACCTGTGAGTAGAGGAACTGGTCAGGTGAATCAGCTGGCATTGCTGCTAAAGCCTGAAACACTTCTCAAGCCTCTTGAAGAAAAAGACCTGATGAGACTCAGGGAAAAATCTTTCACTGGATGAGTTATTTGGATTTGATAATTGGTAAGCGCGTTACAGAACATTGCCTTTGAAAGAAAACAGCACAAAGCTCTTTAGAGATGATGAGCTGTTCATACTGTCTCTTGTTCACCTTCACTTGGGTGGAGAGTCCTGATCCTTTCAGGCAGGTCAGATTTCTTTTCATTCATTTTTTTTGTTGTGTGAAAGAAAGAAGTTGGGTGTGAGCAGGAGACCTGAGACCTTCTGAGGAGGGTATTTGGATTTCATCCTTTTTCCCTTTCTTATATAGAGAATAAAATCTGTCAAATACCTGACTCTGGTCACTTGCTTATGCTACATTGAGCCATGCTGCCATGTGATGGCAGAGGAGAAGTTTGGGTCAAACTTGCTTGTTTAATAAAAAAAAAACCCTGAAGCGGCTAAACTGGTAGTGCAGTTAGCTTGGAAAGATATAGTTTCCCTTCTGTAAATGGCTTCTTGTGTATAAAGTAAGAATTCTGCATTTTGGCAAAGGTTCCAGGAAACTTTAGCTCAGCATCTGTCAGATCAAGACATAACTGACCTTCCCTCCATACTGTCTAGAGCAGCATGTCCAATTAAGAGATTAAGTGCCCTCTGTTTTCCCTGCTCTGTCTATTCCATGGTCAGCTTTGTTTAAAGTGTATTGCTTGGACATCATCTGACTATTTAATGAATAAGAATTTCTAATTATCTGAATCTTTTTTCCTCTTTTTCAGATAATGAATATGTTTTTATAGACCTGGAGCAGAAGCTCAGCAAATACTTTTCAAAGGAATGGAAGAAAGAGTCCACCAAAGTAAGACAGGTGTTAAATTTTGGAGGCTACTGCTTTGTTATTGGACTACACAGAGAAATTAAAGCTCTTAAACTAAAGTCCTTGAAACATTTTTTTGAAGATGGTTGGCAGAATGCTGTTAGGTAACAAGATGCAGTGACTTGCACATGGCTGTACAATTAATAAAAATACCTAAATCAAGCCCTTGCACAACTTTACCTGAGCAGTAGTTACTGCTGATTAAGGTTGCTTGTTTAGCTGCTGCAGGAGTGGAGAAGGCCAAGTCATAGTGATCAGTCTTGCTTGTGACCTTAGCTGAGGCTAAGGTCAAAATTCAGCAAGGGCAAGTGTAGAGTCCTCCGCCTGGAAATGAACAACCCCAGGTATCAGTGTTAGTTGGGGACTGATTTGTTGGAGAGCAGTGAAGGGGGAAAAGACCTGGGGGTCCCAGTGGATGGAAGGTTGACCATCAGTCAGCACTGTGCTCTTGTGGCCAAGGAGGCCAATGCCATTCTGGGGTGTATTGGAAGGGCTGTGGTTAGTAGGTCGAGAGAGGTTCTCCTACCCTTCTATGCTGCCCTGGCGAGGCTGCATCTGGAATATTGTGTCCAGTTCTGGGCCCCTTGGTTCAAGAAGGACAGAGAACTGCTTGAGACAGTCCAGTGCTGAGCTACAAAAATTATTATGGGAGCAGAACATCTTCCTTACAATGAGACTGAGGGAGTTTGGGCTCTTTAGTTTGGAGAAGAGGAGGCTGAGGGGTGACCTCATGAATGTTTATAAATATGTAAAGAGCAAGTGCCAAGAGGATGGAGCCAGGCTCTTCTTGGTGGTGCCCAATGACAGGACAGGGGGCAGTGGGTGGAAGCTGAGGCATAGGAAGTTCCATCTAAATGCGAGGGAAAAGTTTCGTTGTGAGGGTGACAGAACACTGGAACAGACTGCTTGGGGTTGTGGAGTCTCCCCTTCTGGAGATATTCAGAACCTGTCTGGATGCAGGTGATCCTGTTCTGGTGGGGAAGTAGGACTTGGATGATCTTTTGAGGTCACTTCCAACCCCTGACATTCTGTGATTATAACTTTTTTCCACCTTTCCTAAGGGTTATCTTTTGCATATTAGGCACGCTTGCTATTTCTGCTGCTTAGAGAAGTTTGCAGATGACTGGGGAGGTTTGCAGGTCTCTCTCATCTCTCAGTGCTTCTCCCAGACAAATGAGGGTTACCTCAAAGAGGGCTGACAGTTGCATGGAGGGCTGTTTGCCTAGCCAGTTAGGGTTTCCTGAGACAGGTGTTTCTGGTCACCTGAGGATGGGGTATGCTTTGTGATTACGTTCTTGTAACAGTTTTTAAGTTGGGGTAAGTGTAAAACTTCTGGTGTGAGGTCGGTTGTAAAGTGCTGAATAAGTTGCCATTAGCAGTACTGAAGCCTGAGAGAAGACTCTTATACTGGGCTAGCAGACAGGGATTTAATTCCTGTGACAGAGTTTCAGATTGAAAGTCCAGTCCAGCTGATAAGATAGGGTGACTGTGAACAAGTTCCAGAAAGAAAATGTAAGTCTTGGAACTGCTTGTGTGAGCAAAGTTACCTGTATGGACCTTAAAGAAGCAAGTGGCAAAGTAGGAATGATGACAGAATGACTCAGTAATATAAAATGTTACTTTTTTTCCCTGNAAAGGTAGGCTATAGTTAAAACAACAACAGAACTCTTGCTTGCTTTCTTCTAACAGACCTCTTTGGTGTGAAGCAGACATCAATGTCTCCTTTTGGTCTGTGGCTACAGGAAAGGATGAATAACTAAACACGAATCCTGCCAAACAAAAAGCGAGGAGTTAATATGAGGCTGGTGCGCCTGAGCCTGGGGCAGTAAATGCTGAACACAGCAGCGCAGAGCGTGTGTCCCTGCAGAAGGCTGTGATGCCAGTGCAGAGAGAGACGGTTACTCCTAGGTGTGCCCTGGAAGCGCTGCCGCCCTGCCAGCACAGCATGCCACCCTGCTGCTCAGCCTGATGCTTTGAGGCAGGCTGTGTTAAACTTTGCTGTGCTCAGCGCAGTGTTTCTGTGGCACTGCCAGGTGCTGAGCTAGATAACTCTGGGCCAGGCTGGGCGTCCCCAGGCTACACTGGGTCTCTTATATCTGCTCGTCTCCCCGCATCCCAAAACTTCTCCCCTCCCTGGGATGTTTTGCCATTCAGCCTAAGTGTGTTACAATGCTTCATTGTTGTAAGCCTTCAAGACAGTCAGATCTCCCCTAAAACTTGCCAAGAGCTAAGATTAGAAAATGAAAAGCAGTATGGGAAGCAAGCTTGGGAGGAGAGAAGGTTACCAGACAGTATAACAGGAAGTTTGGATGCTAAACATTATTTAACTCATCTTCTTTCTCCGCTCTAGGGAACAGAGAAATTCAGCCCTCCTTTTGTTGCATTCTTCAGGGTACAATACTATGTAGAAAATGGAAGAGTAATAAGGTAAGTTGTTCCCTTCTGTGGTAGTTACTGTCTTTTGAATTACTCACTGTGTTCTTAAAAGACAAGAAAAATAATGTTTCTTTGTTAACTTCATCTCTGTGAGCTCATGGAAATAAGCTTGAAAAATATTTTTTTCCCTAATTTTTTTAAGACCTTGACAGATGTCTTCATCCCATACCATGAATGTTTTCCCTGAATCATACTCCTTACCCTTAAGAAAATTGTGATTGCTCTTCCATCTGTGTTTAGAGAGCAGGTTGAATGACAGCAATATCAAAATACAATCAGTACTCTTCTGCCTTCATCTTTTGGTTGGTTGAAAAGCATCAGATGAATGTACCAAAGCGACTATACTCCAGTGCACATGCTAATACTTCTGGATGTTGGTTTTTTGGGGTGTTTTTTTTGTATCTGAGCAGTACTCTGTGCAGTCTGCTTCTGGAAATGGACTTTTGTAAGTGGATGAAAGAATTTACTTCATAAGCTACAGTTTTGCATTTGTAGTCCTTTCACATAGAATATGAGCTGCACTCAAAACACCACCACTCTCACCCACTGCACAGAACAAAAGATGAGGGATGAGGTAGTTAAAAATGAACAACTGACAGTTAATTTGCATCAGCACTTCTGGTATGATTGTGACCCCAGGGCAAGCCAAGAGCTGAGATAATTTGGGTGGATTAAAATCTTTACCAGATTTTTGGCATTTGTTCTCATCTTGAATAAAGCTTGGTGGATTTTGAGTTGGTGTTTTCTGGTGGTTTGTGGGTTTTGATGTTTTGGAGTTCTTTGGGGTTTTTTGTTGTTTGTTTGTTTATGTATTTATTTTCTCTCCATTGTCTTTCATTCTGGGTACAGAGAAATCTTTCTTCTGGAGTCTTTTTGGGTGCTAAGTGTTTTTTATTTAGTTTTGCTTTTAGACACTAAGCGAGACTGCATATCATTCTCCTACTCCTAATGCTTTAGCATCACAAGCAACTTTTTTTGTGCTGGTAACTTAACTGGGGAGGTCTGTAGAGTCATGAAGAGGTAGTTACATGGCCCCTTCAAACTGTACACACATACTTTTGTGAGCAGACTGTGGTATCCAGCACTTCATCTCTACATGCATGGCAGCAGCCTGCTTCCTGTGAGTTATTACACCAGGACTGTGTGGGTTATCAGTGCTATGCAACAATTGCGCCTTATCAGACTATCCCTGTTTAGCAGCTTGAGGAAGAAGACAAAAACAAGCCCAAGGCTTCTGTGTCTTTTGATCTGCTTGCAGAGAATTAGTTGTTGAAAAATACCTTGAGCCTAGGGCAAGGTGAAATGAGAAAGTGCCAGATTTAAAGGGGAAAGGAGGACAGGTATGCAAGAAACAGGACTGGGATTCAAGGGAGTTGACTCTCCTGACTCTCCTGCTTCTTTCCAGAGAAACAGAAGTGCTTGATGTAGTCAGTCAGTCTCCAAAACAGGTGTGACATGATTTCTCTTTCATCTACCTTCTCCCAAACTTGTTAGATCTCATACTTCTCAAGACAGAAGCTACTATTTTACATGTTTGTTCAACACTTAGTGGGAGAAGATTTTCATCTTGGCTTGCTGCTCCATTCACACACATAACTCTTATCAGGGTGGCACTGGCATACATCAGGGATGTCATAGTTGAATTCCTTCTCTTAGAAGGGAGATGTGTTTGAGGGGCCTTGACTGAGCCTGAATTGTCTTCTTAAGTAAATTTGCCTTTTGTGTCTTGCAGTGATAAGGTGGCACGGCAGCTCTACTACTGCCATCTTAAAGAACAAGTACTTATGTCTCGGTGCAACCACAAAGAAGAAATCTACTTCTTGCTGGCTGCCTACAGCTTGCAGGCAGACTTGGGCAACTACAGGGAGAAAGTCCATGCTGGCAAATACTTTGAACCTCAGGCTTATTTCCCCCAGTGGGTAAGTTTTGGAGGATCTTGCTGTCAACAGATTGCACACACAGCAGGAGCTATGTCACGGTAGTACGTAATGCAACCGTGCAACTTCCCCAGCTCCCACTACAGTGGTCAGGCAGAGTGGTAGAACATCACTCTGAGTTTCCCTCAGAAGATGTCTTTTCTCTTTCTAATGGATGTAGGTGTCCATTCCTGCTGGTCTCATCATTAATGTGGGTGATATGTGTGTGTATTCCCCTTTGGTGGGGGAATGTGATGGCAAAATAATAACTCCATCCGTGTAACTGTCTTAGTTTAATTCTTTTATGACTTAAAGGATTGTTTGCAGTGGCGCACGAGGAAGATCTGCACAACCTAAGCTCTGCAGAAAACCCCAGGGCTGCAAACCTGAAGTCTATTGCCTGCTATTCTTAGCTCTGCAATGCTTACCTCTGGGCTGGATAGGCCTAAACCATAGTAGTACTGCTGTCCGGTGCCTCTGGAAAAGGGAAGGGCTTGGAAATGGGCATTCATGTTTCTTGATACATGGGCTTGTGCCCTTCATGACTTACAAACATCTTAGAAAAACAAGATTTGGTTTAGTTATCAAAGGCAAATTGGCTCAGACTCTATCAGGCCTAGTTACCTACAGAGAGATCTCTTGTAATTAACTGCCAAAAAAAACCCCAGAAAGATAAACATTTTAGTGCCCATAAAAATACAAAGGGAAGCTAGCCAGCTTTGATACAGATGTATCATTGTAACATCTCATGTCTGCCCATGTTCCATGGGATGTGGACAGACCCTCCTTCCGAAACCTAATTTAGTTCTGGAGCCCCCTTCTCTGCTGTGACAGCAGATGTTAGCTCAGTTTATGCCTTAGGTTAGCTGTCAAAAACGCTAGATGCATCTGGTAATCTCTAGACAAATTGCATCTTCCCTGAAAGGTGCCACTGTCACCAGTTTTGGGAGGAAGACTCAGAGCAATGACAGAGATTACACTGGGGATGCAAAGCTGGTAGAGTCTCCTTTATGCATGAATTCCAGCCTGCCTGCCTTGTTGTGCAGAAATGCACCTTTCTTCCAGTTGAGGCCTTCATCCCATGCCATTCCTTGCTACAGGGTACCTGGCAGGAGGTCACTAACAAAGGGCTGGAAAAGATGTCTCATGCATGCTGTTTCTGGATTAGTTAAAAGTCTTATCAAAGAAAGTCTTATCCTCTGGCAAGCGTTGCAAAGGCCAAGGCAAAGTGTGGCTCACCTGCACTAAGCCACAACCCCAAACAAATAGGTAGATGATTTATTACATCATTAAAGAAGGCAAAACCTGGCAAGCATGGGAACGCTTCTCTCCCTGCCCACAGGGGAGATACTGAGTAATGTCCTCCTTCAACGTGAGCTGTTCCTTCAAAGCTGTTCCTCCAACACGTGCTTAATAAGATCACTTGGCTGAGGGCTGCCCCAAGCCCTGTGCTAGTGTAGAAAGGCAGTGCTGCCCTAAAGTGATCAAGGCAGCTTTGAACTGTGGAGCCAGCTTGTCTTTCTGCTGATGCTGTGATGCTGACAGCATACGTGTCCTCCACTGAGCCCAGCCTTCTTTGTGGGAGGGCAACTAACGTGGCAAGACATGTAAAGGAGGGCAGAGGTGTTACCAAACAGTAAATAACGGTCTTAACGAAAAATGGAAGTAGGAACTGGGATGTGATGAGGGGGTCTCATTGTTTTGAGCAAGGGCAGGTTGTTCTGGTAGGGTGTTCTCAGGTACCTGGTGGAATCTGGTTTTCAATGCCCTCAGTGGTGAGGGATTTTTTGAACTAAATTCATCCACTTCTTGCAGCCTCAAAGAGGCCAGTCTGATATGGGATGTGTCTGGGATGCCCTATAGCCTTGTAAGGAGTGGAAACACTGTCAAGCATGGGAACTAGGTGCTGCATTTGCAGGGCAAGAGCAAAAGACCCACTGCGAGTGTTTCTTCTGCTTAGCAAAGCCACATGCCTGCCTACCATTCCCAGCAGATAAAAGGTACCTTGAGATAGCGTAATCCACCCCTTTGAGGATGGAAATGCTGAATCAAGCTAATGGTGTAGTTTCTGGTCTTAAAAGGACCACCTAGCATTTTTGCAGTGTTTGGAGATGTTGCTGTTGATTGTGTTGGCATGCAGAGCAGTATCTGTTATCTGCCCATAAACATTTGTAGATGCTAAGATTTAGGAAGACTGATTCCAATACTTAAAAATGAAAAGAGCTGGCCTGTAGTCTTAGTCTGTTACAATTTTTGTCATCTAGGATCTGTTTGGAGATGTTGGTATTATCTGGGTTACTTTAAATGCTTATCCTTTAGGGAGGTAGAGGTGAATGTGGACTAACATCTTGAGGGACCCTATGCACCTCCTCCTCTGCTTCTGATTACAGAGGCCTTCCATGGGGATTGCTGAAGAATTGCTGACCCGTTTGTTTTCCTTGCTGTTTAGATAATTGCAAAGAGGGGGAGTGACTACATCTTGAAACATGCCCCAGAGATGCATCGAGAACAGCAAGGGCTAAGTGCTAAGGAAGCAGTGCTGAAGTTCATTAAGGAGTCCTGCCTGCTGGAAGATGTGCCGGTTCACTTCTACAGGCTGCAGAAGGTTTAAACAAAGAACTTCTTATTTTAAACTTTAATTTGGTGCACTATTGCACTTTTACCTCTGTTTATTTGAGTGACTCTTGCTTCTGATTCAAAGAAGCCAAACAGGTCTAGGATCATAGAATCATAGAATCAGTCAGGGTTGGAAGGGACCACAGGGATCATCTAGTTCCAACCCCCTCTGCCATGGGCAGGGACAGCTCACACTAGATCAGGCTGTCTAGAGCCTCATCCAGCTTGGCCTTAAACACCACCAGGGATGGGGCTTTGACCACCTCCCTGGGCAAGCCGTTCCAGGATCTCGCCACCCTTATGTTGAAGAACTTCTTCCTAACACCCAGTCTGGATCTATCCATTTCCAGCTTTGTTCCATTCCCCCTAGTTCTGTCACACCTGACATCCTAAAAGGTCCCTCCCCAGCTTTCTTGTAGGTCCCCTTAAGATACTGAAATGTCACAATAAGGTCACATCAGAGCCTTCTCTTCTCCAGACTGAACTCCCCAGCCCCAACTCCCTCAGTCTCTCCTCATAGTAGAGGTGCTCCAGCCCTCTGGTCATCCTCATGGCCCTTCTCTGGACATGTTCCAGCACATCTATATCCTTCTTGTAATGGGGGGCTCCAGAACTAGAAGCAGTACTCCAGGTGGGGTCTCACCAGTGCAGAGTAGAAGGGGAGGGTCACTTCCCTCCACCTGCTGCCCATACTTCTCTTGATGCAGCCCAGGGTCTGGTTGGCTTTCTGGGCTGCAAGAGCACACTGACATTTGTTCAATGAAACCAATATACAGGTACAGGCTGGAATCTAGTTTTGCTTTTCAACCAAGAAACTGGCCACAGAAACTTACTTTTGGTCCCTGCCTGTCAGGGAAAATCACTGAGAGGCCTTTTTTATTGTTGCAGTCCATTGTAACAGTGACAAGAGATCAGCCAGCTTTCACACAAATGCCATGTAATAATTGAGAGTCACAATGAGTCAGCTCTGCTTTCTCACTCTTCTCATCCTCCAGTCCTTTTGGAGTGGTTGTTTTTTTTTTTCAGCTGTATGTCAGTTCTTAGATTCCTGGATTGTTGCTTGTCCCTGAGTCTCGGATGGCTTATTCAAGCACTTTGTTTTCATATGCCAAGAGTTTAGGTCTAGACTACAGGAAGTTTTCTGTTCCTCTTAAGTGAGTGGAAACTGCTCGTGCAATTAGGAATAGCTTGGATCTGTTTTCCAAGTGGAGCACTTTGTCAGACTTGTAATTAAACTTCTTGGTGGTTTGTGCTTGGTGGGATTTATATCTGGGAGGCATCTATGTCCTTTGACCACATGGAGCAATTCTGGTTAGTGGAGAAAATAAGTTCCAGTTTGGCCTTCAGTCCAGGCTTAGTTTCAGTTCCTTGCAAACCAAAGGTGCTTCCTCTCCCTCTCCTTCGTCCTCTGTACTTTGATTCTAAGGCTGTTAATAATGCAGTTATAAGAGGGTTGATTAGACTTGAATGCTATAAGAAGTGTACCTGGCAGAACATGATATAATTTATATCCAAAAGCACCAGGGCTGTGAAATTGGTTGCTCTTAATATCCAAATTTCTGTCTGACTTGAACTTATATTTTATGCATTGCTAACTCCATGTATTTGATACGCAGTGTGCTCTTCTTCCTGTTTTGTGACACAGTTATCTCATCTCACGATGAGATAACCTCCTCCTAGGTGACATCTACATCACAGAACTCTCAGTCAAGTGCACAGGGGTGCCAGATGAAGGTGTTGGTATACTAGCTGCTCTGAGATTTCAAAAGTGGCCAATTATGTCATACAGCTGCCTCAGGGCTACTACTAAATTGGGAACTCTGAAAGAAAGCACAGTACTAAGCCTTATATCTCTCCTCTAGACCAATGCTGCTTTACAAAGCTGATTGCCCTTAGGAAACAGAAAACATTTCTTAGTGACTTGAAACTGGAGACGTGGATGGTACAAGGAGCAAAGGGTTAGGTAATTTGGTGACAGAAAGCTTGCATCTTGACAAGCCAGATGAGGAGAGGTAGTTTTTAATGCAAAGTCTGAGCTCTGTGAGTCCATACATTTTTGCTCCAAATTTTCTTCATCCTGCTTCTCCTAGTAAGAAAAGGTATGTGTTCAGTTCACTAACTCTACCATGCCAGGAGACACTGAAAGAACAAGTTTGATATTTTCTGGTTTTCAAAGTAATCTCATTAGAGACTGTGTCTCAAGACAGTACATCTTGCATGACACTGAGTATGTCATAAAAGACATACTCTGTCTTGAGACATACTATATCTTTTCTTTATACAGCATAAAGGAAGCATTGTAACACATCTGAAAACATTTAAAACCACCTGCTGCCAACACTGAAATCAAAAGATTAGAAGGAAAGTCTCTAACTCTGGCCATTGATTAGCTCCCTCCTGGCCACTGGACACCTAAGCTTCAGCAAATCTCTGAATGAGAATGGCAGTGCAGTGACAAGAAGGGGATGATGGCAAAAAGGAAGATGTCCCTTCTATTTTGTGCTGTGACCTGGAGAGTGAGAGTGGCACATGTTTGTGGGGACAGCAGAGACAGCACGTGGCAGTATGAGAGGTTACAGGGTGCCTCTGAGAGCAGTAATTGTTCACAGCTTCAAATTACTGAAGCCACATGATTCTCTGTCCAGCGTGACTAGGGCAGTTGCTGGTGAAATGCTTGAGTTGCTCAGGATGAAGAGAGTTTTGGTGTAGGTATTTCAAGGGTCAACAAGGCAAGGTGCACTTCAAACACAATAAAAACCAAATGAGCTAATGGCGGCATCTCCCTGATGAGGAGTCCTGCTACCTCTCCTTCAGTAGGAGCCAGAACAAGAGTGTGGTCTTTGTAGATTAACCTTTGACTCCAGAGTCTTCTGTTCTTTTAGGATAAGAAGGAAGATCGCCCAACGGTTATCCTGGGCCTGACCCTGAGAGGAATGCACATCTATCAGGTAACAAACTGCCATGAAAGCCTTCTGGTGTAGCATTAACTCTGCCCAGCTTCCCTGTCCTCCCCCTCACTGCAGCTCCTTTGCCTCCCCTGCACGTGAGTGCCAGGCTCTGCATATCTCACATTCTTGGTTGTTTGCAAATTCTTCTGTGCATCACGGGCTCCACCCTGTACCTGCCAGTCCCCATGTCATTCCCAGTTTGATGTGTTGCAGGAGGTGAATCACGTTCGCCAGCTCCTCTACGACTTTCCCTGGTCGCACATAGGAAAGCTGGCATTTCTGGTGAGTATGGTGGAACAGAGGCTATCTGGCAGTGAGCTGCTAACCTGGGAGCTCACAAAACTGTTGAGCTGCCCACACAGCCATGGCAAGTCCTGTGCTTGTATGCACAAGACCACAGCTGTCTCTGGTAGCTGAAACGTGCTTTTGCTCATTTCACTGGCATATTTCCTCATTATGCAGGGGAAAAAATTTGAGATCCAGCCAGATGGCTTACCCTCAGCACGGAAACTCGTTTACTACACGGGTTGCCCCTTCAGGTCACGGCACTTGCTGCAGCTCCTCAGCAACAGCCATCGTCTGTTTCTGAATATCCAGCCTGTGTTGAAGCAGATCCAAAAACTGGAAGAGGCTGAAGGTATGTGGTAGAAGAGCAGGTGACTTTGGTATGGGGAAGAGTATAACATGTTAGGCTCTACTGTTACTTCATAGTGGCTGTTCTCCATCCTAAATAGTGGAGTTTCTCCCTTATCAGGAAGCTCATAAGGAAAATGACCGTCTTAATTATATTTCAAGTCTGTTTCTGGGAAGTATTGATTGCTCCCACATTGCCAGACTGGGATCAGATAGTGTGTGTTAGAGATGGGGACTATCTCCCTTTAAGAGCAGGTGCTCTGTTTTGCTGTCTTGTGCACATTGGGTACATACTTCTAAGTGGAAATAATTTTTAAAAAAAGCTTTGAACTGGGATACAACCTTCTTGTGTTCAAGTGTTAGTACGAGTTGTGAGCCTATGTGTGAATTTATTTTTAAACACAGTGCACTATTTACTCTATAGTGTCCAACAGTTAAGAACTAGGATTTGCCAGAAACAGAGTATTTGAAGATCAGGGCTCCTCAAATTTGTCTTTTCTGATGGGTTTCCCTTTCTGTCAAGCAGTCATTTGAACTCTGACAGTCCCCGATATCCTTCCAGTCATTCCGTCAACTCTCAGCTTGCTTCCATTTTCTAGTTCTGCACATTGGGCCTCCTACAACTCTCCCCAGTGCCTGTTTTTAATGTGTTGCATAGCTCTTTTTTTTCAAGGGTTGTATCTCTTTACTCTAGCCTTCTGAATGTGTTTTTCACATAACTAGTTTAGTTATTTCCCTTCAGTGGGACTATAGAACTGGCCTTGAGCTGTGTGGGTGCAACCAGTGGCACATGCTGGTCAGCCGTAGAAAGACTCACCAATCAGGTGCATGTGGGTGAAATGCCCTAGGCTGTCTAAAAGGCCCTACACATCTACTATTGTCTCGTGAATTTCTTGACCACCCTTAACACACACCTCTTTAGGTAACTGATACAAGCCATAGAAGAAATAACAAATAATTACTAAATGCCAGCTATGGCAATCCTGTTTCAAGAAACAGTCGATGCAGTCTGTTTTTAAGGACTGCACACCTAGGTTAGCTAAGTAATTAGTTGTTTGGGTTTTTTTTCTTTTTCTTGATCTTTCCTTCATTCTGGAAGTTGTGTTTTCTCTCTCATAACTGCCTCTGCTTATCTGTTCCAATTCAGGAGGTGCTGGAGTTACTTGCAAGTATGACTGACTAATTCTTTCACAACCACCTAGGCATCCCAATGCCTGTTCAGCAAACAAAATACAAAACTGTTCCTGAGTTTGTTCAGCAGCTGCAGCTTGTTTCTTAATTGTCCTAGAGCTTACTGATTATTTTTGCTGCCCTTCCGTTGGTCTTGGTTAAAGTTCCCATTGGTTTCTCTTGTCTTTTCCTCAGAGAAAAAGCGCTACCGGGAGTCCTATATCAGTGACACTCTAGATATGGACCTGGACCCATGTGACAAGAACTCGCGTGGCAGCGGGAGCAGCGGGGGCAGCCGGAGAGATAATCGCCTCTCGCGCCAGTCCACAGGGAGTCATGGCAGCTCTCACACATCAGGCATTGAGGCTGACTCCAGGCACCGGGTGTCAGTGGAAATGTCAGTGGATGAGCCCTTCAGCATCGACAGGGTGCACAGGAAAGAGAAATCCTGCAGCTCGACCATCAGCTACGGCAGTTCTGGCATTGACAGTGGCAGCAAAGGACGGGCTGAAGACGACTCTCAGGATGATGGTAAAGAATTTGGAAATGGGGAGTAATTTCTAAGCCCTCTCTTCCCTTCTCCTGTAGGAGAATGAAGAGTAGGAAAACATGAAGTGTCTTGGAGCAGAAGTGTGATGATAACCTTCTGCTGCTTTCTTCCTCCTAGAGATTGAGCTGGCAGTAGATGAGCCAGAGGAGGTGCCAGTAGATGAGCCTTTAAAGGGAGAGCAGTTAGAGGAGACCACTGTGGGAGAATCTGTTGAATCTCTTCCTCTAGATGCTGCTAGCTGCCAAGGTGAGATGGCTTGCTGCTGCTGAGTACTTTTCTTTAGGCTCTAGCAACAGTCATAATCTGAGATCTAAGAAAGCTGTACCCTTATTCCAAACAGCTGCCAGTGTTCTGCCCTACTGCAACAGGATTTTAGGTCCTGTCATCTAGAGGGTAAAGGCCAGCACCCTACATTGTACAGTGCTGCCCTCCAAGGTCTCCTTTCTTCAAATTTGCCAAGTTTATACTCAGTTAATGACAAAAAGATACCTGAGGTAAACCTTTTGTAGCGAAGGAATTTGCTTTAAAATCTTGTATACCACAAAACAGCCAAGGAGTTCAACCACAGATTAACAGGCTAGTCACAGGAATTGATAGTTAAAAGTTTTGTGGCTTATGATACAGGAAATGCTAGACAATGGGGCCATACAGGAGCTGTCTGGCCCTGAGACCTACAGCCTTCATACCAAAGCAAGATGGGTGAGTAAGGGACAAGTTGGTGAGAAGCTGTTTTCTTGAGAGTTTTTAAACATCAGTCCTTGGTGGGACAAAAGGAATACTTGCGAGCAAAACTCCCAGAGCACTGGAGTGCTTACTGATGTGTATTTATAGGATAGTACTGCTTGAATGTGGCCTGTGAGAACAACTTCCCTTCTTCACAGCCCACAAAAACCTCAAACCTTTGCAATAATTTTTCACTTCCTCCTCTTTTGCAGCTGTAAATGAGGAATCGCTGCCTGTGGTACAAGTCACGTTAATAAAAATGAGAGGGCAAAGTGTGGAATCACTTCACCAGGTAAAGGAGGGTGCTCAGCAGGAGGAGGGTCTGTGTGTCTGTGCATTGTACCAAGGTCTGGTATTATGGAGACAGCTGTACATCAGGTGAACTTGGTTGTTCTGGGTTTGACTGATTTTTTAAGTAGGGTAATCGAAACCATCTGTTGGCCAGCTACTACTATCAGGAGTAGGATGAAAGCTGCATTTGGGTTCGGAATACTGTAGAGAAGGTCCCAGTATTGTATACAGAGATGTGGAGCAACCAGTAAGGAAACTGTGCAAGTCAGTCATCATCTGCCTTAGGGTTCCAGATTGGAAATGGGAAGAAAACCATTTGCAAATTTTTACTGTGTCACAGAACCAAGACTATCCATGCCATTGGGATGTGAGTTGTAAATGTGATCATCTTCTGCTTCTGAAGCCAGGAGGAGCTTACCATCACAACAAACCCAAATGCTCCAGCTCTAATTGCTATAATTTTTTTTTGTGATGATACTATGTGTGTACTGAAGTCTAACTGTCATATCATAAGTTGTGCTTGGAAAAACGTGGACTAAAATGTCTTTTTATAGGCAAGCAATATTTTCTTTTCAAAGTATAGCTGTGCACACTATGGTACAAATGTGTGGGTTTTTTGTTTTCTGGGGTGCTTTGGGTTTGCTTTTTGAAGTTAAATACCCACAAGTCTCCACTATTTATTTTCTCTGAAACCAAATTACCCTTATCTGCTAAAAGAATTTTGAAATCTGTTCATCATTTTCCCCCTTTACTCTTTGAACTTTTCTGAACAAGGTCTTCAGTCACTTAGAACTGCTGGAGGTTTTTTTTTGTTTGTTTGCTTATTTGTTTTTGGTTTTATGCTTCTTCCTGGACCTAGTCAAAAAAATAAAAGAAAACATCAGTTACCAGCAAAATGGTCTGTAAAGTGCTATAGGAGATTTTAAAAAAAAAAAAAAAATCTTAATTTTCCCGAAGTTGAAGACCATGCACTGCAATGATACTGAGTTTACTCGTACTTTTGAGTGGAATGACTCAAGAGAGCAAGTCAGGGAGTGGGCATCATGCTTCATGTCTTTATCAGTAATGCTTTTTTACCTGTGCATGCTATTAATGGATCATGAGGTATCTGTTTTATAAGAATGTTTCTGATCAACACAGAACTGTCTAAGTAATTGCAAAGATCTGGCTACTACTTCTATGCATCAAATATTTGATGCATCTTTTAAAAACAAAACACAACACCCTCCTTACAAAACCATGTCACTAAACTTGATGTTCTTAGCATTTACTGGACCATACAGCATGTGCCTGTTTCTGGGAGTGCAGCTGAGTCAGCACAGGGTTTCATTAGGGTAGTTTTTAGTTCTTATCCCATAGAGGTGAAAGAATTGATATTGAGAGGAAGTTTTCTGAATTGCAGTCTTGGTTTAAAAGCAGTATTCCTGAAATCAACTTTAATATTAGTATTTAAAAGCTGATTGTGAAGAGGTGGAACAAGAAAAAAAAACAGGTGGGGAAGGTGGAAATGTCTCGAGTAGTCAGTAATTCCTCTGCAGAGACAAAGTCACTGCCTCTGGGAATTGCAGTTTGTTGCTCCAGTTTTCTTCACAGTGTTATGTAGGTGAAACTGTGTGGCATGTAGTAAATTTTTGACACTGTAACCCATTAGTTTGCATCGTTGCATTCTGAACCTTCCTTTCACTGACTCTGTGTTCAGCAGCTGGCATTTTTGGTTGCATGTACTTTGTCCTTTTGAGGATGACTGCGGGGATCTGTCAGGAAGTGACATGTCATTGAGGTGTCAATGTCTGTTCAGTGCTTTGTCCCTTTTACTGGACACTGACAACACAGCACAGTCAGATCAGGGTCTGGCTCAGTGTGGGAGAGCAGCTTAATGCACTTGCACTTGTAATTTCTTCATTAAGCCAATGCCTTTCAGAAGGTTATTTGAGCTGTTTTGAAGGACTGGAAGAACAACTCTGTAAAACTTGTAGTGTACATAGCCAGCATCCTTGGGCTGTCTCAGTTCATCATTTTTGTCTCTGTGTGTGTTACTGAATTGGCAGGTCAGATCACCCAAAAGCAGGAGCTGCGCAGACCAGCACAGCCAGAGCTTGGATGACATCCGCCTTTACAAGCGCCGACACCCGCCACTAAGTGCCGCACTGTCTTCAGACACATCCCACAGCTACACATTTGGCTGCAGCCTGGAGGATAAACTGTCTGTCTATGGCTGTGTTTATTCCACGGCAGACTGCAAAACCAAGTCTGCCCTTTATGGGAAGCGATCTATGAACTGTCTGTCCTTGGATCTTCTGGGAGAGGACCAGCTCCCAGAGGAGTTTGTGGTGTAATGAGATTGGAGCTCTTCCATACCAGGAAATGGCTCATCATGGAAATATATACCTCATTAACACATGTGATGTCACTCTGGTTCTTGCAGGAGACTGTGAGCAGCTTGGTTATTCAGCTCCATAATCAGTAAGTGACATCACTTCTGCAGACCTGTCTACAGGGCAAATCAACCAGAGTGTAGCACTTAATGTTGGCATTTGAAGTGTCTGAGCAGAAGATGGAAGTGTCCTGCACCATTAGCAGTGACACAACCCACATAAAAACCAAAAACAGAAGACTAAAACATACTAAACTAGTAAAGCAAACACTACGTCCAAATGTATTTATTAGAAAGACAGTTGAAGCCTTATGTCAGTTTATCTTCCTGCCTTTCTCTTGTGTTCCATTTATGTTAGTGCTAGTGTACAGTACAGATTTGTTTTTTTGAGTGCAGCTGCAGCAGTGCCAACAGCTGCCAGGTCACGGTATACTCCTGAGCACAATTGGAGGGCTCGGTATGGAAGCATCTAACCTGTTCCTTTTGCAATGAACACAAGTTACCTGTTTCCTTTACTGGGAGCAAGACCTGCTCTACCAGGAATTTATTTCTCTTTTTTGTTGTTGCTGTTTTGTGCATTCTTTTTTTTTTTTTTCCCTTAAATGGAACTGCCTCTCAGATGTCTATTACACCCATGATGCAGATTGATAGATAAGTGCTTATATTTGTTGGGAGATGGAGGAGGAGGAGGAGATAAAATGACTTGGCTGCTTCTGAGAATACAGAAGACAAGCTACGAGTGTTAATTGAAGACAGGAGTGTGACTGGAGAATTTTCCCAGGCATGATCACCCCTTACTTTGAATCATATTTCTATGTTGCTATTTTCTTTGTTTTCAATGAGTCTGTTCCTTTAGAATTTTTTCCTCTGCTTAGGAGAAAAGTCTCTTTGGAAGGACAGACTGACTGTGTCCAACTTAGTCATGAACAGGTCATGCAAACACGTGGTGCTGCAGGCTGGTGATAGTGGAAGTGTAGGGTGTTTTTGTCCCAAACCGAGGGCACTTGTGTAGTGATTTTTGAGTGGCGGAGCTGACTGTGCTGACTCTCACTAAGAAAATTGCTATAATTACACTATTTGATTCAACCATTTGCTGTGGAAAACATCCTGCTGCTTTGTTACATCCCAACTGAGGAAGTGTGTATTGTGCAGCATTGCTCATTCAAAAGCTGAAGATGACCTAATTCAGGAAAGGAAGGGAGTCAGACCACAGTGAGGAGGGTTTGAGCTGTTGCTTTGATGGCTTACTGTTTCTACACGGGACACAGAGCATGCATCTGCTTTTACTGAAGTGGTGTCAGTGACTGTACATCCATCCTCTGAGATTAATCCAGCACCAAACCCTAGCTGTGTTTGAGGAGTGATGTGCACAAGCTCACAATAGCCATGATTCAGTTGACCATACCCTCTTTGATCACACTGTTCTTTCTTTTTGTAATGAATAATTAGGAGCTATGTGTTCATTAGTCTCTTTTCATTTGTTCCAAGCAAAGCCAAAATCCTTTTACCAAGGACCTGAGGTACATTTACTGCATCAAACATAAACTCTTGAATGGGCCTAAATGAGTAAAGGACATCTGGCTGCTTGTGAACAGTCCAGTCAAACCTCCCTGTTACCTGGGCAGTTTTGGCCATAGCCATGAGAGATGGGCACAGCCAGGATCCAGGAAGCCAATGGCCATGCTGCAGAGAGCCTTACTCTTGCAGCCACTGTGGAGCTAGAGGGATGAGTCTTCCTCCAAAAGTGTCTCTGTGGAAAAGGTGGAGTGGTCTGAAGTGATGTACCTGATAATCTATTGCTCTTCTACCCATGAAGATGTACAGTTGTGGTTCTGGCAATAGCTGTTGACAGGAAAAAATGCTTAGAATTCAGTGGGTATAATTGTTTGGAAAAGTGTCATAAAACATGCACATGCTCGCATCCATACAGACTCTCTCAAGGACAATCACATTCATACCTGCTTCAGCCTAACTACCTTCCTGAAGTGTTTATTGCCACCAAGCAGTTTGCTGTTTTCTTTTTGCAGTTACCAAACATTCAGTGGATTTGGTGAAATGCTGTAATCTTGCCATCACTGGTTACAAAATACACCAATGCCTGAAAAGAGTAGTTGGCTCCTGCATGGCTGTTTGCTGCCTTGTATGTACGTGAGGGCTTCTTGTATTCATGGTGGGGAAGACAAACTCACCAGATCTGGCTGTCTTCTCTCTTAATGGTCGATTCAGGTCCCTCCAGTACTTTAAATGACATAAGCATATTTGTGTGTAGACTGAGAATGAATTCATGCCTTACAAGCACTGTGAATATCTGTTATGCAAGTTTTTATATTTATATGAAAAAAAAAAAACAACAAAAAACCCCACCGCCCCAAAAACAACCCAAAACCAACAAAATCCCAAACCCTGTACCTTCTAGCAATACATTTGGGCTCTTTATGGTTTTGGTGTTTTTTTTTATCTAGAAGGTCTCTTTATTATTTTTGGTTTTGATTAGTTTGGTAGAGGGTAATACGTGAGGCATTTATCAGATGATGTTAGAAACTAGCTGCCAATATTTGTACATATTTGTAAAATACGTGTGGTATAATCACTCTATTTTAATGGTAAAAGTTTCTCCTTTCTGTGAAAGGAATTTCTTGTTTAAAATGTAAGTAATTATATGTATACCTGCAATAAAGTATGTATAGAAAAAGATAATTGTCTTTATAATTTTTTTACTTTATTCAGAGAGGTGCATGTCAATGACATCTTCCATTTAACATATGTAGGTTGCAGAAATCAGCTTGCTGCCAGACTGTGATCCATATGGGCTTGTCTTGTGAGGGCAAACCCAGGGGTACAATAGTCACTGGAACAACTTTTTTTCCTACCAGCCATTCTCAGTAGTGCAGTGCCAGAGGGGGCCTCTGTCAGGCATTCAGGAAGCAGTTGAGCAGGTTGGAGTCACTGAGGACACTAATGGGAGCTGAATCTTAAGTGAAGAGGCAAGTTAAGCTGCTCATGGTGGTTAGCCAAGAAAACAATGTGTGTGAACTCCCAAGGGTGTAGATAGATCCTGTCAGTATCCTCCTGGGGGCTGCATCCAAGGACAGGCACACCACATAATGCAAGTGCTACTGAGGAGTGCTCTGCCATAAGTCACCTAACCTGCTGGTCTGGAGTCCGGCATAGGTAAAGGAAAGTTTTGCTTTTCTTGCAATGTAGATCTATGAAGGAGTACCATAGAACTACTCACATCTCCTCTTGAAGATGCTTGCTGGCTGACATGAATTTTTTGTTGTGGTGGTTTTTGCTTTGTTGGGGGTTTTGGTTTGGGGGTTGGGTTTTTTGTAGTGGTGGTGGTGTTTGGGAGTCTTTTTGGTATTCTGTTTTTTTTCCACTGGACATGTTATGGACCACTAGAGGTAGCATTCAAAAAAGTAAAAATGTTTTCATGTACTTTGACAGGGTCGTGCCTTTTTAATGATTTCTTCTCTTGTACTTCATGTTTCTGTCCAGTACCTGCTGTCTCTAAATTTTCAAGGACTTCAGAGACTCGTCCAGCTTTGTTTTGAGGATGCTGTAAGGAGGTGGTTTGGTTACATACAGAACTTTCCATGAACGTAAAATTTCTTGTCTGCTAGGGTGGACTGTTGCTGACAAGAATGTATATAGGGTAAGTACATCTCTGAAGATAAGCCTTCTCACAGTACCAGCAAATCAGCAGATGATACCGTGTAGGATGGGAAAAATGTTATTACTGTACTAGATCTTCGTTGAGGCATGCCAGACGCTGGAGTTGTATGAAGGTGTAAGGTCTGAAGGTGCATGCTAAAGCTGATGGAAAAATACACCAGGAATTTCAGGTGAAATGAAAGCAGTAAGCAGTTGTCAGTGAAAGGTGTCTGAGACTCTCAGACACTGGCAGCTCTGATACGGTGTTTCTAAGGTCCCAGAGACTTGCTGAGCAAGAACTGATCATTAAGTTTAACAGCAGTGGGCAGGTTTCCAGCTGTAGCTCAGCAATAGTGCTTCCCCTGTAGGTATGGGATGTCCTCTCGCGGCTGCTCCTAGGCGCTCGACGGCACAGGGGTTTGCTGCAGCAAGAAAATGTGCCCGTGCTGCTGATTCTAATGAAGCCTGGGTGCAGTTGGATTGTCCGAGGGGAAGCCTAGCTCTGGCCTACCCCGTGACCTAAACACCGTCCTAGCAGGCACCGCTGAAGAAACCGAGAACCTGGGGCTGGGCGCCTCGTTCCGAAGGATCACTGAGCCACCCAGGACGTGCACAAAGCAACCCGAGCGCCGTCCCACCCCCGACCCTCACCGCGGGGCTGCGGCCTCGGCTGCGCTGCGTAGCTGCAGTGCCGGGCCGGGCCGCGGGGCGGCGCCCGAGGAGCGCGGCGTGGACTCGTTCCCGGCCGGGGCGAGCGGTGCAGTAGAAGCGTGCAGGCGAAGCTCTGTGCTGCTGGGAGGTCCCAGGTGGTGCCGGGGCCCACGTCCACACGGGCAGGAAGAGTGCCTCGGTTAGCTTCACGTTGCTGAAAATTGAACTGCCCGTTTCCCCCGGGACACGGGCGCAGCTGGCCAGGCTACGAAATGGGAGGATGGCCTACGCAGGCCAAACCACTGCGGAGTCTGTAGTTGAGCGAGCAGACTCTGAGGCGGGCTGTGGCCGTCAGGCACTCACTGAATCCCGTACAGAAAGTCTCTTAGATGGTCCCACGCCATGGGGGCTGTACCCTTTGGTCCCAAGGGCAGCATACCCAGTTCGCCCAAACTATTGCCAAACTACATTGGGGACAAAGCTGCTGCCTCTAAGCAGTCTTTGGCACAGGATACTCAGGGTGCGAGATGTTGATACCAACTCCAAAGAGCCCTCCAATGAGTTGATATATGGAAGACAAGCCCATTCAATGCAATATACCCCAAGAACAAGAAGTACCAGAGGCACAGGCAGTTTGTAATCTGAGGGACTGTCACTGAGGCAGCACAGCTCTGTGCCTGCAATTTCCTTTATAGCTGTGGCAGGACTGGAGACAGGACAAGTGTAGATGAGGCTATGGTATCACTCAGTGAAGAAATTCTTCTTTGGCCACCGAGCTGTCTCTTCTTGAGGTGAGCATCCATTCTGCAGAACCTTTGCAGACATCAGTGCAGCATCACCAAATATTTCCTCTAGCTGCACCCAGGAGACCAAGCTTACTGAATTTTTGGTGACATCTCCATGCAGTTTCAGTCACTTGCCCACTGCCACAACCCCCTCAGATAGCTGAATATTAGTGGTCAGCTCCTGTCTGTTCATGGTTGGGGCATTTTTTGTCCTTGTCAGCTGAGACAGCTGGCAAGACAGTGCAGGAGTGCCTGTTGCACAGCACCTTCCCAGCATGCCACTCACAGTAACAGCACTGACAGCTGCACTGATGTTGGCCTTTGTCCTGTGGGAAAGCAGAAGTAAAGGTGAATCTGGTATTAGCAAGGTGCCATTGGTCAGCAGGGCAGAAGAAGACAATTGGATGATGGAGAAATGAATGAGGGTGATTTTGTTTGATTTAATTTCTCATATCTCAATAATATTTTATAAAGTAAACCCATGTCAAAGTAGTTCACATGCATTGCATCCCTGCAACTTGATTTGAGGGTATTCACTCCAGATGATGGCCGTGCCGTGTTTTCATGGTCCTGGTCAGCCAGGCATACCGGTTGTGTCTGTCCTTCTGAACCCTGAATTTGGCTCTGCAAGGAGGAGATTGCGCTTGGTAGAGTAAGATCTGACTAGCAACCCTTGCATTGGAAGTCTGTTGCTCTACCACAGAGAAGTAATGAGTAAAAATCCTGTTTACCCATTCTGATAGACTGCAAGGGCAGCTGAATATGGACTGTTGAAGAACATAGCTGTGGTATTTTAAATTCCTGCTTTATTTTTATTCCTGGAAATAGCAGCCTCACATTTTTATTTTAAATCTCATAAATACATTTATACCAATCTTTAGTTTTCTTCCTCCAGTTGCTGCTGTTCTCGATATGCAATAAGATAATTGGATATGGCATGTGCTAGAAGCATTAAGTCTCAAACCACCATACGGAATGATATTTTAATGATAGAAGAACATTTGGTGTTAAAAAAACAACAGCCAAAAAACAAAACAGTTTGCATGAAGCACAGAAAGTGCTGAACCTCTTCTCTGTGACCAGCTGACAAGTTGCCTGACCCATTTGATGATTGTGACAACAGTGACCGGTTTCTACAGCAATGTTCCCCACGCAGAAAAACGAAGTTTTGAATGTGGCTTGTTCTCTACCTAGGAGGGGTCAGAGTGGATTCAAAAGAGCTTCATCTATTGGGATAGAGATTGCTGAGCAGTAACCTGTATTGTAGAAAGCCAGGTACTTTCCTCTCCTCGATGTGCAACTTCAGGAAATGAGAGTGAAGAGGCTTTTTGCTCTCTTCTGAGGCATCCACGCTTACTCACTGCTAGGATCTGTGGTGCAGTTCATTGTTGCTCCTGGCACCAGTACTGAAGTCTTTCTTGTCTGGCTTGTGGGCTGCACTCCTATATTTAGGGGTAAATTGCTGGCTGTGTCTGTGGGGGAGTCCTTGGAAGCTAGCCTGGCTTTAGTCTGTAGTGTCTATTGAAGTGGATTTGGTGCTCTTTGAGTCTGCAGGACCAGAGATACTGGCAACATCCCTGTCCTCTCCCCTGGCACACATAGCTAAGCGCCGGGGTTAGTGCAGGTTTTCTGCCCATATGATCTTCCTGTGGCTAATACAGATTTTCTGTCAGTGGTCTTTTTAGTAAGACATACACAGAGAGATTATTAATTTTTTTCCTAAAGTGCTAACAAGGTGCATTTTTTGACAGCTTCCATTCTTGGAATGGTCAAAAAGGGACATGCCCAGCCACTGGAGTGGGTGGATTAAGGAGACCAGCCAGCTGGGGCTGGGTGGCAATAGCAGTATTGCCAGCTTTTATTGTATTTTTTGCAGTATGCTACATTTTCTTTTCAAAGCCCCAGCTCAACGAGCCATGCTTTTCCCTAAGGCTCACAGCTTGTAAAAAGCAAAAAACCAAGGAATCCCTCCTGTGCCTACCTGGCTGAAAGGAAAATATGGCAATAGCACTGCTCAAGGTACGGGTGTGGTTTTAAAGGTCTAGATCTAAACTCATTCTTAGGAAATTACTTGAGGCTTGAGGTGCAGACACAAGGCCTTCCTCTGGAGGTCTGTGTCCCTGGCCAGTCCCAGCCCTGCCTGGCTGCCAGCACTGGCTTTCAGATAGTTATGTTTTGCAGTAGGGGATGAGCGTCATGGAGCTGTGGAAGCAGCTGGGTACAATTTTGCTTAACATACACTGCAAATAATAGAGAGGATACAAACCATTGCTTTCTAATCTGCTTCAACACAAACCACTTTGAGATTCAAAGCAGACTTACTGCTGAAAAATAAAGAGTTAGCTTGCTATGGGAGAGATTTACCTACAGCCATAATGATAGATGCTGCTTTTATCCATTTTTCAGGATAAATAAGGGTAGGAGCTCTTGGAAGGCCACCTTTCCCAAAGAAGTTGTTAGAATATCAGCTGAGCTTTCAGATAATCCATCACCTTTATGGTTAACAAACTTTAAAGCCTCCTCGAAGCTGCTGCCCCAAACTGCTGCTACTACCTCTCTAGTCCTGCTTCGACCTCTCTAGTCCTGCTTCATCAATGCTATTGTGCAGGCTCAAAGCTGCCTCTTTAACTCCAGACAGGTACCCACAAAGCTTCAGGTACAAGTTCTCTGTATGTAGAAAATGTATGGATAAAACATAGAGCTCTTTGAGGCATGATGACAGCTGCCTCAGCTGTGACATCTCAGGTGTGGAGGAGCTTGAGGTTGTTTCTGGTGTCCCTAAGATGCCCTCTTCTGCCCAAGGGCAGGGGACAGAAGTGATTCCTAGTGGCTCAGGTGTTTGCCTCTGATCATCCTGGTGACACTCTTCTGGACCTGTTTCATCAGGTCCATGTCTCTCATGCATTGGTGACCCCAGAGCTTGACACGGTACTCTAGGTGAGGTCTCACCAGAGCAGAGTGGCAGAATCAGCTCTCTCGACCTGCTGGCCATACTTCTTTTGATGCAGCCCAGGATGCCATTGGCCTTCTGGGCTGCAAGCACACATTGTTGGCTCATAACCAGCTTCTGATCCACCAGTACTCCCAAGTCTTTTTCTGCAGGGCTGCTCTCAACTTCATCATCCCTCCCCCAGCCTGTATTAATATCAAGAATTGCCCTGACTTAGGTGTAGGACCTTGCGTTTTTCCTTATTCAACCTCTCCCCAGCCCATTTCTCCATCCTGTCCTTAAGTCTTGTCAGCCGCACCACTCAGCTTGGTATCATCTGCATACTTGCTGAGGGTGCACTCGATCTCACTGTCAATATCACTGATGAAGATATTGAACAGCACTCATTCTAATGCAGATTCTTGAGGGAAACTACTTGTCACCTGCCTCCATCTGGACATTGAGCTGCTGACCACTACCCTTTGGATACAATCATCTAATTCCTTATCCACTGGACAGTCTATCCATCAAACCCATACCTCTCCAGCTCAGAAGAATGTTGTGGGGGACTGTGTCAAAGGCTTTACAAAAGTACAGTTGGATGGGATGCCATCCGTTGGTCTCCTCTTGTTCACTGATGTAGTTACACCATTGTAGAAAGCCACTAGGTTTGCTCCTGAAGGAATTAGGGGAGAAAAAGAGGGTGTATCACCTTTGGAAGGAGGGGAAGGCTTCTCCTGATGTGTTCAAGGATATTGTTAGATTTTGTAGGAGAAAAATTACAGAGGCAAAGGCTCAGTTAGAACTTAAGCTGGCTACCTCTGTGAAAGATAACAAAACGCATTTTTACAAATTTATCAATGCTAAAAAGAAGGGCAAGAAGAGCCTCCACTCCTTATTGGACCAGGAGGGGAACACTGTAACTGAAGACGAGGAAAAGGCTGAGGTCCTGAATACCTTCTTTGCCTCAATTTTCAACAGTGAGGAGGGAAGAGTTCAGGACAAGTGGCCTCTTGAGCTGGGTGATG
>VWZE01016327.1:44377-126931 GCA_013396675.1 Eubucco bourcierii | reverse complement strand
GTGGGGGACGTGGGGGAAGCCTATATTGTTAAACAAAAGTCTGAATAATGGCTCACCTATGGAGTCCTGAAGCAGATGCGTCAGTTTGCTGTTTCGGTAGGGGACGTGAGGTCGCTGTTCTGCTATTGCTCCAAGCACATCGGCCAGGGCAGACAAGCTGCGGTTAATAAACGATGTCTCTCGCAGTGCTGCGCCTGTCACTCCAGACATACCTGGTACAGTGCAGAAAAAGGCAATGGTGAGACCAAGCAGAGTTTCTCCAACTGTGATGTGTCAAAAGCGCTCTTACTGTATCATCTGCTTTTGATGCACCATTTTAAAACAGATTCTGAACCATGACTTCCAGTCCACCCATGCCAAAAGTAAGATGCAGACTGCCAATACATTCTTTGAAGGTACACTAAAGAGGGTTCGATGCCTGCAGATGGTCTGACATAGCCACTGAAGCTGATCTCTTCAGATATACAATGCGCCTTGGCTCCATGTGCATTACAGAACTGAGAAAATGCAAACACTGCAGGATCAGATGACACTGCTTTTGGCTACACTAGCCTACAGTGCCCCAAGATAGAAGCCTGTGCCACCATTTTTTAATAAGAGTTAACTGCCCCATGTGTGTCCCTTAGGAAAAACAGGAGGAACACTGATGGCATAAGTAGTAGAAACAAAAAACTCTGCAGGAGCTATGACTATGCAGGAATTTGCATTCACCAAAATCTGCAAGGTTCTGTTCTGTGATGTGATTTGCTGTCAGGTAATTGATAAAGGAAAATGATGCCTTTCTACCATCTACCCAACATGGTGGTTTGTGGCTTACACTGCCCCAGAGAAACACTGGAAAGCTTTGTTCCTCACATTGTGTTGCATCAATTTAAAGAGGTGCTGCAAACTCAACTGCTTGATCAGTTTGGATGAGCATGCAGTTAACAGTAATTAATTCCTCTTGTCCTTACCTCTGCCATTTTGGGAAAAGAGAGTTGCTATTAGCATTTATCATCACATTATTCAAATTCGCCTTTTCTCCAGGACAGTGGATGAGGTATGGATGCATTTGCAATCACTTCTTATTACCCAGAGCGCATGATCCATCTACACAAAGCCAATGGTAGTGGGATGATCAGATGGGGCTAACAGTTTCCTCTAGAAAGGTACAGAGAGAAGCTTGTTTTTCCTTTAGGCCAGCATTTTCCAAACTGGGAGAACAAGATAAACGTTCAAGAGGCAAATGTGGAAAAGCACAGTAACAGCAAAACTCCCAGAGTCTGGATAGCAAGGGCTGGGGAAATGTGACTGTGGAAGAGGATAGGTCTGGACTGGAACAGTCTCTGGGCAGAGGCAAGCAGAGCAAAATGGTTTGGAAGACTGTGGTACAGGGTGTCTACAATCTGAGAGAGGATGTATTTACTGGGGCCATTTAGTATAAAGCCATCACCAGGTTTCTTTTATAGCAAGTAAAGGTGAACTACTGAGACAATGGGTAGAGGGCTAGAGCAGCTCTCCTATGAGGACAGGTTGAGAGAGTTGGGGCTTTTCAGCCTGGAGAAGAGAAGGCTTTGAGGAGACCTTAGAGTAGCCTTCCAGTATCTGAAGGGGGCCTACAGGAAGGCTGTGGAGGGGCAATTTACAAGGTCTTGCAATGACAGGACTAGGGGCAATGGGTTTAAACTGGCAGAGGGAAG
Organism: Eubucco bourcierii; assembly: GCA_013396675.1. NCBI lineage: Eukaryota > Metazoa > Chordata > Aves > Piciformes > Ramphastidae > Eubucco > Eubucco bourcierii. Next base: position 125,252 of record VWZE01016327.1, on the reverse strand, counting down.
ATTTAGACTGGATGTTAGGAGGAAGTTCTTTCCAGTAAGAGTGGTGAGGCACAGGAATAGGTTGCTCAGGGAGGTTGTGGCTGCTCCCTCCCTGGAGGTGTTCAAGGCCAGGTTGGATGAGGCCCTGAGTAACCTGTACTAGTGGGAGGTGTCCCTGCCTATGGCAGGGGGTTGGAACTAGATGGGACTTGAGGTCACTTCCAACTTTACCATTCTATGATTCTATGATCACCCTAAAGCAGAAAACTGCAAATAGGTGAGGGGGATAGATATTTAACCTGATTACCTACATTTGGTTAGATGAAATTCCACAAAGCATTTAACTGAGTTTTCAAATTGAAACCTAGTTTGTAAAAAGGGACCACTTAGCTTGTAAATGCTGTAGAATGATCCTGGTTGGTTGTAGAGCTAACCAGGCAGAGTGCTGAAATGTGTTAGAAACCTGCTGTACTGCTTTGTCCACATTATAAAACAACTATGAGCTAGCAGCTACCCTCACTTTTATCACAGTCCACCAGTATAGCTGATGGTAGAGTTTAGTCTGCTGCATGGGCTGGGCCATACTGAATACCAACATAAGCGAGCACAGCTCTTCTGGCTTCACTGGGATATCAGGCCCAGCAAGCCCAAAACCAAGTCAATGTTTGTCCTGATTGAACTAAGGGAACACACACACATTGTTGTTCAATTAGATGTTTACCAAACAGTTTTCAGCACTTACAGGGGAAAAAAAAAAAAATTGTATTAGGTTTCTGTGTAGAACAAAAGTTTAACAGTGAGCAACAGCAAGAATTCTTGGCAGTAAAGTGAAAGACTCTTTCATAATACTGGTTCAGCTTTCAAAACATTATTTCTGGAATGGTACATTTGTCTGCATGGCTTTTCTTGGTAGGAAAGTTTGTAGGGAATAGTCAAGTTTTTGAAATTATTGTGTACATAGAGGAGGCAGGGGAAGAAAAATGCTTTGAAGAAATAATAAAAACAGTATTATCTTTTCCACATTAACTTCCTCCAAGACTTTTTCCACAACAGGGCAGAAAAATCCACACAAAATGATACCAATTATTACAGATACTTGTAATTTTTAAGTAATTTATGCACTTTAAACATTTCTGTACAAAGACATGCTAATTTTCAGAGTAGAAAAACGTGCAATAAAAGCAGTCTGAACAAATAATATGATATGGGTACATGCTCTGGACATACTGACAAATGTATGTAGTCAGTTTTCAGTTGAACTGTACCAGTGTAAAACTGGAACAGTCAGCATTTCCAGTTTTGTTTATGGCAGGATCCATGGGTTGAAAGCACTCCCTGCACAAAAGCAGGGTAGCATGTATCCCTACATAAAGAGGTAAAGGCAGTTACTGGAACCTAGATCTGGAAAGACCCATGCCCATACGCAGCCATGTTCCCTTACCAACACACTCACTACCAGCCAGGTCCACCAGCTGCAGTCTAGTTCTGACTTGCTTTATTTTCTCAGTTGCTTCAAGGTGTGCTGGTGAAGAGACTCTTGAAGAAGAGGTGGATGTACTGTCTCTCATTTTTTGTGGAAAGGTCCAGGAAGCCTCTTTATGTAGTCTCTGGCTGGTTTGTTCATCTTCCCATGAAATACCTGCTTAATGGAAATAACAAATAAAGAGAGATTCTCTCTGACACTGGAAATAGAGATTTGAAAAAAAAGGGGCATCAACAGGGGACACAAAATACCTACTGTTTCATGCTGGTTTTGCAGAACTAATGTACAAGTCAGAATCAATATCATGGGCAGGCTGAATTCTTTTTTCTACATTATTTCAGGTTTTCCTCGTCAAGCTGGTTGTGCAGTTGGTAAAGAGACTTAGTGCAGGTTGTAGTGTGTCAAAAATCGTTGTTGTTCGCATTTATATATGACAAAACAAGAAACAGGAGCCCAGTAAGGGCTTCAAAGAGGCATTTTCCTGTGTTTTAGATGGACTGCAACCAAAGTGAGATTTTTGGATGTTTGGGGCAGTGTTTGAAACATCGCCTGCCAGTGGCTCTGGTGGGAAAAAAAAAAAAAAAAAAGGATAAAAAGTTCCTAATCTTATCTCTTCTATTTTGTTCTTTGTTGCTGTTCCATCCAGAATTCCCTCAGTGCTCACATCCCACTGCTGTATTTCCACATGATGAGATATTAGCCCCAAAAGCATTACTCCTAGTTGTTGAGGTTGGCTGCCTGAACTACTCCTGGTAGTTCTGTAGCTGCACTAGACTACTTCATAGCCTTCCTCTTCCTCAGCAGCAGCAGCTGGCTTTCTCTGCTGGGAAGAGGGCAGATTCTTGGATAAAAGCTGCTTTCATATTAGCTTAGCAGCAGTATATGCAAAAAGAGCTTTCCTAAAGCACTTTCTGCTTTTTTTTCTTCAGTATTTTGATTTTCATCCATCTTTCACCTCTCTCTGAAAGACACAAAACAGTAAAAAAGTGCATACTCTGCTACAGGTAATGGAGACAACAGAGTTTTCTGGAGAAGTAAGAGAGTCTAGTTTGCAGTAGTACAAAGTTCTTAGCTGTAAAACATGAGTAAAAAGCAGACTGAAATGCATGGCAGAGCCTCTCCAGCCAGGTTGTTGCTAAAACCTGAGCTAGCAGGTAGCAGTGTAGATGGAGCAGCTGTGTTGACTTCAGATCATAGAGTATAAATACAAGGGTACTCACTTGTAGTTAAGTAACTGCACTTCTCCAACAATAGATAATACTGAAACAAAACCCCAAAAGAGCATAAAGAAACCTGAAATAGTGCTGGCTTGTCAACCCTGGCCCTAAGCACAAGACTCACTGTAGGCTTCCCAATGTTTTATTTATTGCCAAGGATTCTCTCCTTTTAAACACAATATGTGGTCACACTGCTATAGAGAGGTCTCATTAGCAGTGTAGTTCTACCTTCTGCCCCCTCAACCCTCCCACATCTTCATCTACCTGAGTGAGCCAAAAGCCTAAGCCTGCATTCACCAAAAATTTGACATTTCAATGGAGTCTTGCTGTCAGACAACATGGCATAGTAGAGTGACTGCAATTAGAAGTGGCAAAGGGAAGTCTGGGCAAGGTAGGGTGGCTGGTGTGCCGAGGGTATAAATACTGTTATTTGAAAAGTAACATTGTGGTGATTGACAAGAACCTGGAGCTGGCTAGAGCTAACATCTGGAATGCTAGGGTTGCAACTTGTGAAGTAACTATGTCTTTTGGCAAGGCCCATAAGTAAGTCAAGGGCACTGTTTGCTCTGTTCCACTAATGTTGTGAGTTTAATTTCTGATAGCAATCTAAGGGAAAAAATGTTAAGTATTTCCCACTTTCTAAACCCATACTGTTGCTACAGAATATGAAGGAGGTGGCCCACAGGATTGGAAGCGGAGAGGCTAATTACAATGTGAGCAAAAGAAAACAAAGTTGATCCCTAAACCCCAAAGTTACTCCTAGAGCAATAAACTGGTAAGCCTTGGTGCGGTAATGAAAAGAAATGCAAGCTTTGCCATAGTAAATAAGACAACCATGTTGTCTGTTCCTACAGTGCCTGTTAGGAGTAGCTCAAGAGACTAAATTTAATGGTCCTTTTTTGAAAAGTAGTGGTAAAGAGTAATTTCTCACCTAAAAGCATGTGATGATCCTTAAAATGCATGGTTAGATTTACCACAAACAGCATGGATATGGCATGCAAAGTGATTAACTACTTTATTTGAGTATCTTATTGATATCTTATCTATCTTATACCTTATCTTACAGCTTACAGATAAAATTTATTTTATGAGTTGTTTCATACTATAAAACTTGAAGAACTAAGTCAAGACCTGTAAAGAAAAGCTTTTTTCAAGTGGAAGTTTCAGTATCATTCAAACTTCAAACTGCTCTGCTATTCAAGAAGGTAAGTGGAAGTTAACAGTAGAAAAGAACTGAAAGAGTGTATTAAACATTGTGAAAAGATGGAAAAGACAATGTGAAAGTTTCAGTCCACACACTGCTTTTCAAAAAACAATTTGCTATAGATGTATTTAAGTAACATCCTACTTACTGAAGTTATCTCCAGAGACAACTGTGGTTATGGTTAATGTAACTACCAGATGAGAACGAGAGGAATGAGCATGCACCAGAGTTGGGTGTCTGACTCTTAGCTGTAGACCTTTGTTGACTAGATGCAAAAATTCAGATGCATTTTCAACGGTCCTGGGAAGTAAAGAAACAAGCAGAAGGTTTAGATGACTCACAGTAAAAATCACACAAGAAAGCAGAGAGCTTAGATGTGAATCTGAGCATTTCCAATTCCTCGCTCTTCTAACTCCTTGTACTTATCTCAGTTTTGAGCTATGCAAACAACTGTGTATAGACTTTTTCAGGTGGGGGCATAGTCCAAGAAGCAAAAGCTATGATGCAGTACTGAAAGTGCTGAAGAAGTGGTCTGCCAGCCTTGCTGGTCTATAGGCACTGTAGCTCAGCTCTAGAGGTGACTGAAATCTCTATACCTTCACACTTTGGAGGAAAAGACACAGATTTAAAGATTCCTGGGATCACTAGCCTTACAAAAGTGGAATTGTCCAGTTTATGTGAAGGCAGCTCCTGTTCTTTGGGAGGCATAGAATTAGAGTAAAAAGAAGACATTTGTCTGGGTCTTTGGAATCATAGTTCACATTTGGAATTCAATCCAGAATCCTTGGGAAAAAAACTTGGTTCTATTCCTTGATGAGCAGAGACTCCAGCACAATCTCATAATAGACAGATATGTTTCTACAGACCTTACGATCTGTTTCTTTTTCCAGTTACGTGAAACACTGCAAATATGACCAAAGGGCAAAAATCTCACTCAGAAAGGGAAATAAGCTGATGAGGTAAAGAAAAGAACTACTACGATTTGCCCCAGGTTTGCAGTGTTTAAGACAAATGCAGTAAGATTGCCTGCCCTCTCCTTTCGCTCCACTGCCTTCTTCAACAATCACTCAAGTTACATCACCTAAACATTAGTTTCTAGATGAGGGTATAAATTACTGTGACTGCGTAATTATAATATTATAATTATAATATTATAATTATTATATAATTATAATCATGGCCTGGTTACTGAATGTCCTGAAACACCAGGACCATGAATAACTCTCCTGACAGACTACAGGCTTGATTCCACAGCGCTGCAGTCAGAAAAAGCGAGCCTGTGATAAAATGCAAAGCCTTCACGGGTTAGATTTGGCTGATTTCAGTGGAAGTCACACTTGGCACAAACATTTTATGCTAAGAACAACTATACTTGAACAGGTTAGAGATGAAAGGGCTGTATCCAATTAAAACAATTTCCTCTGAAAATAAAGCAAGGGCATCTGAAAAACAAAAGAACATGTAGCCACACCATGATTATAGACACTGAAGAGAAGCAGCCACCTGTGTAACCAGGGCTGCAGGAACTAAGTAATCAGTATTCATCTTTCAATCCTGAGCTGCACATGCTGGCCTCCTCTATAACATCTCTGTCTCTGTCCATCCACCGGGAATATCGCGCTGGCACCAGTAGAATAGTTTCTCTAGATCATACTGTTTAGAGAAGGCAGAGTCTCACACTGGGGTGATCTCACTATTACCTGAAATCCAAGGAGGCAGATCTTGCCTTCCTGAGTTTTGAACTGCAACTTCCAATAGCTGATCAACTAGGACCAGGCAGCCTGAAAGGTAAGCCAACTTCACGAGGATGTAGCAACAGGCAGTCATAGAATCATAGAATGGTAAGGTTGGAAGGGACCTCAAGGATCATCTAGTTCCAACCCCCTGCCATGGGCAGGGACATCTCCCACTAGAACAGGCCACTCAAGGCCTTGTCCAATCTGTTTCTGCAAGCTGCTGCTGGGCACTAGCAAGGGGTCAGTGCTACATGGTGGTGTTGTCTAACTAGCATTTGGAGAAGATAGGCCTCAGGGGAACTGCAGTTGACTTTAGAGGTAAACAGCATCCTTAGCCCAGTGCTGCCAAGTTTGGCACAGTAGCTTCTTAGGAGGGCTGACAGTAATAGTTTTTAATATAATTTCTACAGCTTTATCATGCTGTATGTAGTGCATATTCCAGGCCCAGATTCTACAAAGAGAAGCCCCGTTGTGGTTAGGTTAAAAATTTGATGTTGAATGTTCTCCAAAGCCAACTGAGCCATAAAAGAAAGAGAGTTTTTTGTGATTCAGTAAGATGTGCAAGTTAACAGGAAAAAGACTACTGTACTTTAATGGATATATGGAGAAGCCAAAGCAACCCAGCAGGCCAATATGTTTTAGATGAAATATTATCATAAAGGAGGATGTGTTTTTATTCAATGCACTAGCTGTTTACTTTAGATTTCGGGCAGCTGGGTGGCCTCATTCACCGGTACTCTTACTTTGTTTGGGTTTGCTTTTTCATATTAACCTTTCTGTGTAATTATTAATATAACTTGTTTATGAACTGGATTTTTTTCACTGCTTGCATTGTAATTGAGAATCAGGTCTGTATTCTTATTTATATTTGCATTAGAACTGACTATCGATCAGTTGAGATAAATGGTTTTAAAGAGGTGCTTGGTTCAAGGGGCTGGGCTCCTTTAAAATTTACAGACATAAATAAAGCAGCCATTTTATGAACTAGGATAAATGAAACCTTGTTGAAACTTCGGGTTCCTGCCTCTATGGCACAAGTCCATCTACATCGCACCTCTCCCTTCCCCAAAGCTTAGGAAATGAGTTGGTTTACCCACAAACTATGCAAAGCTCTTTTGGGAAGGGAGTAGGTATTTTTCAGGAATGAAACAAGGCCAGCATGTTGGTTACTGAAATACCATAATTAAAAATTACTTAAAGGTTCTGATGAAACAGGAAAAATTCAGCTCCCTTCATACCCACACTATAAGCACCCATTTTAGTTTTATAAGTCATATGGTTCTTTTCTTCTCTAGTTAAAGGAAAAAGATTAGCTCCTTCAAGATAGATTCAGCACACCTAAGTTAGGGCCCACTCCCAATGTTTTCTGAAGGGAGTTTTTCTTTCCCTTGATAGCAGAACCTTCATCAGATGTGAAAGGCTGGGGCAGAGTCACAGTTGGAGACACCCACTATCAGCACAATACAGACAGTGAGGGCAAAAGGATTCATCACATCAAGTTCCAAACATTTAAGCATGCGGAGTGTAATCAAGGGTGTGGAATTTCTCTAGAAATCATATTCAACTTCAAGACTGAAGAACAGGCATACTCCTTCCTAGGGTATTTCTGTGATTATTTTTTCATAGAAAGAATGGAGAGTTATACAGTCTTCATTGTGAACAGAACCACTTTACAATTTCTCTGGGGTCTCACTTTTCTGTGAGCAGTTCAATGGCTAGAGAAATACAAGTCAATAAATGTGCATAACTTGGAAGAATAAAAGTAGGTTTACACAACCCTCCAGTACATTCTTGTGTTTTTATCAAGGCTTTCTGGCAATAGCATAAACCCACATAAACAAGCAGCTACTAGTCTGCTATGTGACTAAGTCTCACAAGACAAAAATACTGCCTTCAATTATTTACACTGAGGGTGTGTTTTATTTTAATGGGGAGAGGGGGATGTTTCTCATATCTGACTTCTAGCTCCTCCTAGAAAAGGAGAGATTAGACCATGACAAGTATTATTAGAGAAAACTGAAGAAAAACATACTGCTTCTCCCAGAAATGTAAAATGCTGTAATATTTTATTACCTCCTATTACAAGATGTTTCTTTTCACAAACATTGTTTGCCCAAGGAACAGAGCGTTTTTTAAAAGTTGCTAGACTTCTCTGGAGTGCACAAGCAGAAATGTTTGCTTCTAGAATGTGGCCACAGAGAGAAGTCCAGTAGCTTCATTGCACTGGGTAGCATCACCTCTCTGGTGTCACTAGTACTGTTAAAATTTGGTTTTGCTAAAGTAGATTTGTGATGGTTTGTGAGTTCCCTGCCCCACCCCCCACTCTATGAAAATCACCCAGACTAGACTAAGCTGGCTGGAAGTTAAGGACTGAAGCTCTATTTACAGCTCAGCACAATGTACAAGCAGAGATATACACTATACACAGGAATATTTACAGAAATGTACAAGTTAAAGGTAATACAGAAACACAACTCCCCTCCCAGAAATCAAAGTCCCCAGGAGGGGCTCCCAACCACCCTTCCACCTTCTTTCCACTCCTCTACCTTACCCCCAGGTCTGCCTTACATGTAAGGTGAGTTTGGAGGATCGGCAAGGGGGGTTAGAAGCAGAGTGATTAGTTGGGTTACACAGCAGAAGCCCAGAAGACACACCAGCTCCCAGAGAGAGAGACCCTCTGTGTTATCTATGTTTGTGTCCTTGCTTTTATACATCTCAGCAAGCCTATGAGTGAAGTAGACATCACCATTGTTTTTCTTTTCAGAGTCTATAATCTAATTTTTTATTAAAATAGTCCAATTAGTCTCAAACCAGCACAAGATTTAATGATAGCATATACACTACACTTGGAACTAAAATGAAGCATCTGAAATAGATTCACTCTTGCTAATGAATAAATTGTTATAAACATGATTTTTACCATCTAATTAGCCAAGGTGAGTGTTTTATATGTAACATTTACTTTGTGTACTACACATGTAACACCAAGAATAAGTCCCATCTTTACTAGAGCAAGACTTTGCAATGCTTAGGAAGAACAAGAAGGCATTAAAATAAAGTATAGCTGTAGCCTTAACTACCTTCTTAGCTCCCAACACTGTTGGGATGTGTAAATAAGAATCAAACTTACCACATGCTGATGCTGGGAAGGTATGCATCTTAAAACGAAATGAGTAGAGGCTTAACTACTTAGAATCACAGAATGGTTTAAGTTGGAAGGGACCTACTTCTTAGCTTTTAGTTAGAAGAACTTGGATTTTCAAGAACTACAGGTTGAAAACCACCATCTCAGTTCCCATTTTAAAGCATCCAGTACAAGATCACTTAAAATGATCTTATTCCTAAAGTGTGTTTTTTGAAGTCCAGTGCATGTAGGGAAAGGTAACATTCTACAGCTGCTTAGAAATTTACAAGAAATGCATACATTTCTATGATAATAGAATGTGTCCAGAGAAGGGCCACGAGGATGAACAGAGGGCTGGAGCCCCTCTCTTATGAGGACAGCCTGAGAGAGTTGGGGTTTTCCAGTTTGGAGATGAGAAGGCTCTAAGGAGACCTTATTGTGACCTTCCAATATCTGAAGGGGTCCTACAAGAAAGCTGGTGAGGGAGTTCTAAGATGTCAGGTAGTGATAGGACTAGGAGGAATGGATCCAAGCTGGAGGAAAGTAGATTCAGATTGGATATTAGGAAGAAGTTCTTTACCATAAGGGTGGTGAGACACTGGAATAGGTTGCCTAGAGAGGTAGTGGAAGTCTTATCCCTGGGTAATTTTAAAGCCAGGCTGGATGTGGCTCTGGACAACCTGATCTAGTGGAAGGTGTCCCTGCCTATGGCAGGGAAGTTGGAACTAGATGATCCCTGAAGTCCCTTCCAACTCTTATGATTCTGTGATTCTGTGAATATTTAAATTTTATAATTTAGTAAGACTAAATGGAAAGTGCTTTGTCGTTTGGTTACCTGCTCTTTCTTTTTCTGCAGCTGCCAAGATGCCCTAGATCCAGCAGCAACAAAATGCACAGCTATCCTAAGGCATTCTGGGTGGAAGGTGCTTAATCACAGAATCATAGAATGGTAAGGTTGGAAGGGACCTCAAGTCCCATCTAGTTCCAACGTCCTGCCATAGGCAGGGACACCTCCCACTAGTACAGGTTATGCAGGGCCTCGTCCAGCCTGGCCTTGAACGCCTCCAGGGAAGGAGCAGCCACAACCTCCCTGGGCAACCTGTTCCAGTGCCTCACCACCCTCACTGGAAAGAACTTCCTCCTAACATCTAGTCTAAATCTCCCCTCTGCCAGTTTAAACCCATTGCCCCTAGTTCTGTCATTGCAAGACCTTGTAAATAGTCCCTCCCCAGCCTTCCTGTAGGCCCCCTTCAGATACTGGAAGGCTACTCTAAGGTCTCCTCAAAGCCTTCTCTTCTCCAGGCTGAAGAGCTCCAACTCTCTCAGCCTGTCCTCATAGGAGAGCTGCTCCAGCCCTCTGAGCATCCTCGTGGTCCTCCTCTGGACCCGGTCCAACACTTCCATGTCCTTCCTGTGCTGAGGGCTCCAGAACATAACACAGGAGTACAACTAATAGTAGCTGTACTGCTGTTTCAGAAAGTCTTTTAACATTTGCAACCAACTGCTGTCTAATAAACTGTGCTAATGGAAACAGCAAGAACCATCCAATTTCTTCTTTTGCTTATATTTAGACATGATAACTGGTGCCTGTAGTGCAATTCCGTGACAGCCATGCATTTCACTGACACTGGATCACCACCAGACAATAAGGATCGAATTGTGTACTTACTCATACATAAGCAATGGAACATCTCTCTTTCCTTCTTTGGTTGTCACAACATCACGTTTGACACCAGACACTTTTCCGCAACTGTCTTTGGCCAGAAGATCAAAAATTTCATTATTATACACTTCTACAACAGAAACTTCAACCCAGTAACTTCCTGGTGGTTTTTCTGATATAAGCCTGGAGAATAAAAACAAAGAAGAAAAGAATTAAAAAAAAAAAAAAAAGGCAGTAGAAGTCAAGCCCCAAGTGAGCAATCTGCAAATAAAGATCTCTTTTTTAATTGTAATCTAATTACAATATGGTAAGATTGCTTATTAAATATGCGAAGTTGTGGTTTTGCCTCACACACATGCTACTGTTAAGCTGAAGAATCAGAATATACAGTTAAATTATAGGTGTAGCAGTAAATAAAACTTAATTTTCCAAACATCAGCACCAGCTTACATTATTTTTCTCCACTAACCTCCCTCCTCCAGACTTTTTTTATACCATTTCTCTGCTGGACATCATTGGTTTCAGAGCTCAAGGTATGACAAACTTTGGCAGAGTGCAAGCAAGAAACAGGTGGAGATGGTGAATTGCCCATCTAGCCCCTGTAAGTGGTTATCTGTCCACAGGCTCAGAAAATTCATAAATTAAAGGCTGTTCAGGAGAATATGTACCATTAGACACAGTCATTCTGGTACAAAATTGGATTTTTTTTTTTAATTTAACTTATATTGTTCTCCAAAAGAAACAGGCTTAGTTGGCAAAAAAAAAAATCAAATCATGCATCAGGTTCAACTGAAAAAACAAAGAATTCTCAAAGTGAGAATAGATCATAGTTGAAAAAACACTGCCAACATTCTTTGGGATTGGATTCTAATCTGGATCCTCTTCACCTTTTCTGATTGTCAATTTTTACAAAACCTACAAAAGCTTAATTGTGTTTTGGACTTCCAGAGCTGTGTTTGAAACATATTCAAAAGGTAATTAGGAACCTAAAAGACAGATGGTCTGATAGTACAAACCAAGACTGCATCATCTTGCTTTAGAAAGATCAGTCTAAGCAGGAGAGTCTGGAAATACCTGTACTGAAAGGCAGTCAGAGAATAGTTAAATGATACCATCGTGAAGCTGAAATCAGTGATGGTAAATACATTGCAAACTTTATTTCATCTTTACATAAAGTTTAAGGTGACTGCCACTGACATGAACTTCTACTTAGTTGTTACCTGAACACTTCTTGTGTAGCTCGAGGAATAATTCCAAGTTCTGATTCATTCTCTGTGGAGTATGCAGAGTTTTCCTCTAATTGTGGTCCCAGCATTGTGTATGTCTTCCCACTTCCAGTCTGCCCATAAGCCATGATACACACATTGTACCTGAAAATAACAAGGACCTTCATTTATTTTACCCTTACCAAATGTGTTTGTTAGGTGGCAAGTCAAATCCCAGACAATTTGGAAACAAAAACTGAAACAAAAAGAATCACAGAATACATCCAGTTGGAAAAGACCTCAAGGATCTTCCAGTCCAACCCTTGACCCAGCATTGAAGGGTCAACACTAAACCGCATCCCTAAGCCCCAGGTCCACACTCTGCTTAAGCACCTCCAGGGACAGTGACTGCCACTGCCCTGGACAGACCATTCCAGTGTTTGGTAACCCTCTCTGTGAAGAAATACTTCCTAGCCTGAACCTACCAGCCTGAACCTCCCCAGTCCAGCTTGAAACCATGTCCTCTAGTCCTGTCACTTGACAAGAAGAAGAGGTTGACCCCCTCCTCACTCCAACTTCCCTTCAGATAGTTGTGGAAAGTGATGAGGTCTCCCCTCAGCTTCCTCTCCTCCAGACAGAACAACCCCAGCTCCCTCAGACACTCCTCATAGGCCGTGTGCTCCAGCCCTTCATGAGCCTTGCTGCCCTTGTCTAGACCCACTCAAGAACCTCAATGTCCTTCTTGTAGTGAGGGGCCCAGAACTGAACACAATACTTGAGGTGAGTCATGACTAGTGCGAAGTACAGAGGGATGATAACCTCCCTGTTCCTGCTGGCCACTGTATTTCTTATAGAAGCCAGGATGCCATCAGCTTTCTTGGCCAGCTGGGCACACTGCTGACTTATGTTCAGCCAACTGTCAACCAATACCCCCAGGTCCCTCTCTGAGTTGCTGCTTTCCAACCACACATCCCCACTGGGTTGTTGTGACCCAGGTGGAGGACCTGGTACTTGGCCTTGTTAAACTTCATACAATTAAACTTGACCCATTGATCTAATCTGTCTAGATCTCATCGTAAAGCTTCCCTACCCTCTAGCAGAACAATGCAGCCATTCAGCTTGGTATCATCTGCAAACTTACTGAGGGCGCACTCAGTTCCCTCATGCAGATACATAAATATTATCCAGATAATAAAGATATTAAAGAGGACACTCCCTTGCATATTTCTTTCTGCAGATCTCAAAATCTCACAGAAACATAAGTACTGCTCATAACATCACGTAAACAGAGATTTTAATTTTTTCTTTTTTAAAAGCAGAGTTAAAGGGCAGGGAACTGACAGAAGAGGGATGCTTAGCTTGGAATGACTTGATGAAATTAGATGTCTAGCCTGCCCCACTTCTAGTTCACGCACAACTGAGCTTCTTGTTAATCAGCTCCTAAACCACTGCAGTTTACAGTAAAGAATTTTAAAGTAAACCATGACTGGATTTGATTTATCTTACAGAGCCATGCTACAAACCACAGCACTGATAACAGTTGTGAAATTCATCTGTCACAGCCTTTTTCAGGCAGGCTCATCAGTCACTGCCCTCAATCACTGCAAAAAGGTAAGAGCCCTCATAATAGGAGTACAAGCTTTTTATTCACAGAATCGCAGAATTACCGAGGTTAGAAAACACCTCTGAGATCAAGTCCAACCTATCACCTAACCCTTCTAATTATCTAAACCCTGTCACTAAGTGCCTTATCCACCCTCCTTTTAAACACCTCCAGGGATGACGACTCCACCACCTCCCATGCACACAAAGGCTACTCTGGAATAAAGATGGTAGGAGCTGCTCTGGTACGGACGTGTAGAAGGTGAAAATGTACACTATCATTGCAGTGGTACAGGCACCTATCAAACAATTCATCATCTTCTGAAGTAGACATGAACATAACTAAAAATGTCTGTTTCTCTGCATTGGAAAAAAAATAAAGAGTCCATAGCCCTGTTGTGGACATCTGTGCCACAGATATCTGAGTTGAACCATATGAATCCTATCCAGAAAGTGCATTTCTAACACAGTGAGATCAAAGTCAACATCCGAAGCTAAACAAGTGGGGAGATACAAAAGTCTCCAGCCACGGTACTGCTTTCAGTTGAGGACTAACACTGTACTGTGCGGCTTAAGGTTAGTCCCTGCTTGGCTGTGTCTGCTCTGCAGCAGCAGCTGCTGACACATGGGTATTGACCACAGAATTGTGCCTGCAAAACTTCCTGGAAGACATACAGGTATGCTGACAGGGCTGTTTCTTCCCTGCAATATCATGTTTGTCCATGGACACAACACCAGCAGAATCTCTATACACAAGGAGTGCTTCACAGCATGCTGACATTTCTGTTCTGCTAGAGAGTTGCAAGAACAGACTTGTTCCTGGTCTGCCAAGGAGTAAAATTTCACTTGCCTAAGCTACCTACTCTTTGTCCAGACCTGAACAGCTGCTTTTGGTTATCTGATGCTGTTCCTCATATCAAAAATGTTTCACGCATGTGCTAGCAAGTTTCAATGCACACCTCTCACCTAATTGTTTTAAATTTCTGGTTTCAAGCCATGAAATGCAGGACCACTGCAAAGACGTATACTTGCAGCAATTTTTTTTGCATATTAAACATACCTAGAAGCAACTATTTTTGGAGGATTGTTCAGAAAGCTTTCTTTTGTTAGAAAGAAATGTGGGCAACATACCAAATACCCCTGGATACCACTTCTGGGCATGTGAAGTCAAAGTTGCAGTCAGTAAACTTATAGAAAGGTTCCTCCACATTTCAGGATGCAGAATTTAAAACAGAAGCCTAGTCATAGACTTGATGAAGTAAAGGAGATGAGATAACAGAAAATAAAGAGCATTACAGTGAAGTGAAAAGTGCTAGAAATTAGGGCTGTGAATATAAACCAAGGGATTTCTCTAAGTATTCACTGCTGGCATAACTGCAGTTGCATTTATGTCAGGTGAGAAGCTCACCACTTTTGGTAGTTTTCAGGTAACACGATCAATTTTCACAATTTCACATCTAAGGCACACTGCCTTGACAGCCCATAGGTTATTGACACTTCTGGCTCCACTTCAAAATCAGAGAGATCTTTGGAATCAAAGAGAGAGCCAAGAGCTGTAGCTTTTCTTAGTAAAAACAGAGCAGAAGTATTTTTAAAAGTTTTTCAAACTTTCATCTCCTCTGGCTAACCGAATATGCCTTAACTGCTACTAGTTAGAAAGCAAGCACACTGGACAAAACAGTTCTGGCAAGATACTGGTCACATGATTAGAAGCTAAGTAAACAAGTGCTTGCAACATTGAAGACAGAGATGCAAATCAGATGTCAGTGATAACTTCTCTGTCAAAGCCAAACCATTTTTTCAGTAAGTCCACATGAGCTATCATTATCCAAAGCAATATTAAATCTAATTAGGCTCAGAGATAAAACAAATTGTTGAGTAACTCAACAAGAAGATAACCACGAGCAACAGACTACTTCATATTTACTTAGTTTACTTTGTTGGTGTTCTGATTCCTATATAAGGTTTTCAAGTAAAGCAATTTGAACATTTTGGACCCTGACATTTCTCATTCTCTAATCTGCTTCATCAGTAATATTATTGTTATATTCTTGTTCAGAAAACAAGCTATGATAGTGTCAAACTAGAACACCAACAATTTTATTGTATTTCTCTCCTGAAGAGTGTGTGGGTGTTCAGTATAGCACAGTTACCACTAGGAAAGAACACTGTTAAAGGAAATAAAAGGAGGAGAAACACATTTTCCTTTAAAATAAATAAACAAGCTTGATTCTTCAATGGTGTAAAGAAAGGAAATGTTATCTTACACCCTTGCTGGCCTTGTATGGCTAACTGTAAACTTTGAAGCCTGGTGTGCTTTGTCTGTTTTGCATATGGAACAACATTTTCTTTCTGTATATTTATACAGAAAAAAAAAATTAAATGATTCATTAAGAAAGAAAAATAAAGAAAAAATAAATGAGTGCAACACTCCTTTATACTTAAGCTTGAAGTTGTTAACAGACCACTTTGGAGCCCAGACTAAAACAGTGAGGATCAGTAAAAAGGTTCAAGGTTCAGGCTAAATGTGTCTGTTTCCCATTTACAATAGGAAGGCTGCTGAGGAACATGGCTCACATGCACAGCCTTGCTTTCCTGAAAACCTG
This sequence comes from Eubucco bourcierii, assembly GCA_013396675.1. NCBI lineage: Eukaryota > Metazoa > Chordata > Aves > Piciformes > Ramphastidae > Eubucco > Eubucco bourcierii. Next base: position 109,433 of record VWZE01016327.1, on the reverse strand, counting down.
CTGTTTAAATGGCAGTTCTGGAAGAACAAGACAACTGTTTTGTTTTCAAAACAGAATCTTTCCTAACTGAATATAAAAATCCTAGCTTTTAGGACAGGATTCTCTCAATGTGACAATTAGAAAGTGGGAAGTACAGTAGATCAAAGTACAGATCACATACGTCTGGAGATACATAAGCAATATATTGAACCAAAATGACCATGTGCATTGCAAAAGGAAAAGCAGGGAGTGAAAAGAGTATTTATAAGGACTTCTTAAAAACTCTCCAACTTAGTGGTCCCTGGGTTGCTCAGCTATGGAAACAGTGGCGATTCGTCCTTGGTAAACTAGTATAATGCCATATGTGCCATACAGGACTTCTCCTAGCCCAAGCAGCCCTTGTAGACCCCTCTGTGGCACGTGTAAAGGGATGGCTGTGATTTCCCAATATTCAAAATACCCTGGTATGACTCTTCTAGGTTGCTTTTAAGAAAAGGAAACATGGAAACTTCAGTGTGCAGACTGCTGGGAACACGGATTGCCACTGCTCAACTATGCCACTGTGGAAGGAAAGAGACCTTTCGCTCTGCAGTGAGGGAAAGGCCCAAGATAGCTCTACAACAACCCTCTATAAGTAGGTGGAGTCACAGCTGGGGTGAGAAAGGAGCAGAAGGGAAGTTCTGCATAAATCTTAGTTCAAGCCTCAAGGATTACAATGTTCACTTCAAGGCTTCTTCTCGGCAGTAGCTTAAGTTGGGTGTAGTAGAAATGGCAAATCACACTTCATGAACTTAAGGCTGAAAGTGATTACAAATACTGGTTAGTAGCTGTTACTGTATCCAAACCAGAATTCTGTTTTAACCCCAGAGCCTGAAGGAGCATTAGAACTATGACTGAGGATGCTCAGGAATTGATTATATCACCTCCTGGGGCTTTTGCTGCACACAGAACCCAAACAGACGATCAGAGAGTGGCCCTGGCAGGCCTTTCATATATGAATACACTGTTAGAAAAGCTGTGTCATACTACATACCATATGTGTCTTCAGCTGAAAACCAGTTACAAAACACAGCCTACCAAAACACAAAAAAGGAGCTAGCACCTCCACTGAGAAGCAACGCTTAAGTTCACCAGAAAGAGACCAGAGGAAAAACATTATTTTTTTTCCCACAAATTTGTCTGCCCTGCTACATTTTGTAAACAGAGTTTTCAGTATTTACCTGGAAAACAATACTCACCTGGTGCCGAGTAGAAAGAAAACAGGAAAATCATAGAATCATAGAATGGTAAGGTTGGAAGGGACCTCAAGGATCATCTAGTTCCAAGCCCCTGCCATAGGCAGGGACACCTCCCACTAGTACAGCTCACTCAAGGCCTCCTCCAACCTGACCTTGAAGCCTTGAAAATGGAACTGCAAAGTCACAAAACTTGACAGGACCACCGCTATTAGGACTTTCTAACGGATCAATTTCCCTTTCTCTTTCTTACTCCTGTCTTTTAACTTACCCATCCAGCAGAGATGTTAGCAAAGGGGCCACATCTGCAAATACTGTGTCTTGAGACTCTGAAGCATTGTAAACTCTGAGGAGCAAAGTGAAATGATTAACTGAACAAAAAATATAAATATGTTGTCACAATACAAGAACACAAACTATGGAAAAGAAACCAGTGTGGTAAAATCTGTGACTTGATGACCTTTCTATGTCAAGGGACTGAAACTAGTACTCCTACTCTCAGTACTCTGCTTTCGGGGTTGTTGTCTGTGCAGGAGGAAACAACCCACAGGAGTACACCTGTGGCTCTCTGAGTTCACCCTCATTCTTCTGCCTGCTTCTCTGGCAGGAGGAGTCTTTTTCTCAGGCTGCACTGGATCCCCATTATGTTCTCCCACTTACCAAACTGTGAGACTTGTCTCCTTTGTGTCACACTAAGGAAGGGAGTGGTCAGGTTGTGCATCCCCTTAAATGAGGTACAGGGGCTGCAAACTTGTCTCATGACTTGTGTCAGAAGAATCAGTGACAGAGCAGAAATCAGAAGGCTCCTGTGGGTTATGTCCTGTGGCAATGCAACGATGCATTGCCTTCGTGGGCAGCATCAGCCTAAGGTATCTTCATCCCTGCCTCTGCTGAACTATCAGCTCTGAAATAAACACCTCTGACTTGAGGAAAGACTTTCTTCTACACTGTATTGTGGACTGCAGACAGAATGAATGACAGATAAATTGAATGAGTTATTCCACCTTTCAGAAAAGAGCAATGGCAGTTCAATCCCTGGGTCAAATCAATGCCTAAAACAACTGCATATGTTTTTTTTTCAAATTCAAGAGGGAAAAAAAAAAAAAAAAAAAAAAGCTAACACAGGGCTCTTCAAAGAAATCTCTCCTCCAACTATTTCAGCTTTAACATTTCCACAGTGTAAAATCAAGACCTGAAAACAGGAACTCATCAGAGAGGAAACTGATCTTAAAACGTGGACATCTTAACTAATTAATTTCTTCTCTGGCACACCAAAAATACCCTCCCTGAGATAACATCGTGAAGAAAGTACTGTTTTTAGTAGATGAACAGAATCCAAAACACAAAAGTCATTACCCACATTTAAGTATTAGAGGTATGAATGCTTGTCTTTGGAAAAAATTCCCTTTTCTGATATATTTTTCTTGGTCAGTTGTTTGGGATTGTTGTTATTTGTTTAGCTTTGTTTTCCAATGAATGATGTGTGCTTGTTATAGCATTAAAACCAGGAATTTTGGTAGCACCAAACATTACACAGCATAGTTACTTCCCTGTGTATAAAGTATACTACCCTTCACTTAGTAGTATCACATAGTATGACACTGCAAGCTTAGTTGAATTAAGACACACCAGGTAAATGCTCTTTAGCATGTACTCAGGTCTCTGTGCATTTCACCAGGATCTGGCCACTACAAGCAATAGCCTGCAAAAATGTAGTTTTTGTATTCATGTTGTCTACAAATAACACTGTACAGGGGAGTTACATAAACAGGTACAGAATTAGAGACAACCCACTCAGTTCAGTATTTTTTTCCTGACAATAGCCAGAGGAAGGAACAAGAAACATGGTGGCTGGAGACACAATAATTAATCTCTGTGCCTCATGCTAATCCTTAGAAGATATAAGCTGGCCTCAAAATCAAAATACAAATTGAATCTTTGTTTAAAAAAAAATAATTTAAAAAATGTATTCAGTTACTTTTTGCATTTTCCTGAATTCTTGGCCTGGAGTAACATCCTGTGTCAATGTGTTCCATTGTCTAATTATGAATTGCATGAAAACGCATTCTCTTTAATCAGGAAAGGAGCACTTGTCTGGTGAAATGGACAAAAACTGCATTCCAATGATGTGCTGTCATAATACTCTGAGAAACCAAACAATATGCAGAGATGTGGCACAGTTCGTACAGGGAAGACACAGACTCTGAACAGCAATTCTCTATCCTTGCTTTGCATGCATATGCTTCGATAAACTTTGCACATCAAATTGCAAGGGCAATATAAATAAGCAAAAGCATGTCCAAACACTTTTCTCTGCTTCATTTATCATCTGCAGTTGATGAAATATTCATAAACATCAAGTCCTCCATCTTAACCAACCATTAACTCTATCCAATCATCTCTACGATACCGATCTTCTAACTCAATATGTGTTGAAATGAATGAATTGAAACAACTCAGAATCATAACATGGTAGGAGCTGGAAGGGAGCTCTGAAGATCATTGAGTCCAACCTCTCTGTCATAAAGGATCACCCAGAACAGGTCACACAGAAACACATCCAGACAGGTCTTGAAAGTCTCTAGAAAAGCAGACTCTACAATCCCTCTGGGTAGCCTATTTCAGTGTTCCATCGACCTTATGGTAAAGAAGTTTTCTTGATGTTGAAGTAGAACTTCCTGCATTCTACTATGTATCAACTGCTCCTTGCCCCATCCCAGGACACTACTGAAAAGTGGTTAGTACTTCTTGACACCCACCCTTCAGGTATTTATGAACCTTAATAAGATCCCCTCTCAGTCTTCTCTCCTCCAAACAGTCCCCTACATAAAAAAAAAAAAAAAATTCTTACTGCCTTCACTTGCTCTTGGTGGGATCTGCTGTCTAATGAAGCAAACAGATTGCTACCAACCTCAACCAATCTTAGTAGTGAGCTTGCACTGCTAAGTAGTACAGCCATATCTAACTATGTCAAGTTCAGATTCTGGTAGCAATTCAGAGGAAAAGCACAGGGCTCCATGCTACAGTAACTACTACAAATATTTACTCAACTGCCTAAAGGGGTTTTACTGCCACCACTTATCTGCTGTGGTTCAAATGCTACCACCACCCAAATGAAGTAGTTTGAGGTTGGCTATAATCACAGCAGTGGCTGAACCATGGACATCCACTGAACTGGCTACCTGAGGGCATAAGAGATGCAGCACATCTACAGAACCACTTTCTAAAAGCCTGTGTATTTTTACCAGAATGATGACAGGCTTGCCCCTGCATAGCAATTAACGTTCATTTCACCTTGAAAATTCTGAGCTTCCTTTTTATTTTGCTAACTGATTTGCCAATAAAATTATAAAAGAATAACATGCTGAAAGCTGGAATTTTCTTCCTGAGCTGAAACAAAATATTTTGACATTTATTAGTTCCATAAAACTTTGCTAAAAAAATAAACATTTTTGAGTTCATAAGAACCATATGCTCTTCTGTTTGTAAAAAAGAGCTGTGCTGGGACACTGAAAAAATATTGCCCAAGAACTGCATTCTTTAGGGGATTTACATTTTTTTAACCCTTTTCCTGATTATCAGGATCTACACCACATGTCCAGAATCACAGCACCTCTGGAGTCCTTCCTGAGTCAATACCATTGACTGTGTTGCTTACAGAGTTGAACTTGGGAGTTCTGGTAGATGAGAAGCTGGGTATGAGCCAGCAATGTGCAGAAGGCCAATTGCACCCTAGGCTGCATGAAAAGAAGCATGGCCAGCATCCTATAAGCTACAGGATCAGTAAAGCTTCCCCAAGATTTACATTGTCTTAGGAATTTTCAGTTGTTTGCTGGCTTACACAACAGCAGTCTCCAGTCTTGCTACCTAGAATGAGGAAGCATCTGAGATGGATGCCTCAAGGAAAGGGTACATAACTGTCAATGTTTAGCAAACCTACAGCAGCTCAAGCTGAACAGGCCCACATCCTACATATAAACCAAGACAGATAATTCACAAGTCAAGTTTTGCTTTCAAAGCAAAGAACTGTACAAGTCATTGCAGTGTAAAGGTGCAGAGTTTCCATTAGGAAAAAAGGCATGGGGCAAAATTTTGTATTTCCTCATTTGCATGAATTTAACTCTTCATTCCCATTTTCAGAGGTTCAGGTCATCTCAATTCTGAAAGAACATAAGGCACCTTTCACCCTGACTCTGCAGTTTTCTGTCTTGCAGCCTGACTTGCTGGTGTCTCATAAGGTATAAACGTCAATTAAAAGCCATACCGCAGCCAATGCATTAAAAATCTCTCATCTATGTTGATTCTCAAGCATCTAATAGGGAAAGTGGTCACACTACAGCCTCTACCTCAGTGAGCAATGACTTAGCACTAAATCTAAGTGCTAGCACTACTCTATATGGCTTTCTATGTTTGGGACATTTTAACTGTAAGTTAGAAGTATCATGGCTGAAAAAACAAGTCTTGCAAGTCCTTGGTCCAGTTTCAGTATCAGTCATGCTGTATGTCTAATGCTGAAGTCACACGATACACCTTGAGCCCTTACTTTAAAGTGTGGATAACATTTTGCAATCTCTCAAAAATTTTTAAGGATCACAATAGCTACACAGACTGTGAAGAGGGCCAGGTAAGTCGCTCCACAGTTTCACACATAGGAATATCAGTAGTCTTAACTTGAGAGAGGAAAACTAAGTGTGTCATCTATAGCCTGAAGTTCATTATCCTGTCCTGGGAAGAACATGAGTACCACATAAATAAATAAATAACCAACCAACCAAAGAAATAAATAAAAGAACATTACTTCTAACCAATGCCTGCTAAGTATTAGCCTTCACTATACCAATCTTCCAGCAGTCCAGACTGCTACACAGGGCTACTCACCTCTCAAACTGAAAAGTCTTGTTTATTGATGCATGGCCAGGACGGTTGCACTTTACAAGGACAGTTTCCTAAGAGAAAACCAAAATACTTACAGTTAGCATCATAGGTACATACACATACACAAACAAATCCAAATATTTATAATTTCTAACATTCCAGGTGGTGGCAGTACTTAAGGATCATGAAGTTCAAGGCCCTTCTTTGGCAGGAATTCACTTTCCAGATATAGTAGTTTTGGAAGTGGCAAATATGTAAGCGGTTCTTTAAACTGTTACTGGAGTGTAATCACAGCAGTCTGGCATGTCTTACATAACTTCTGTGCTCTTCTGCTCTTCATGGCATATGCTGCTGAATTGCAGAGAAAAGTAAAGAAAAAAATATGGGGGTTTATGACAATTTGGGTGGAAGTTCACTAGCAGACAAAATAGTTCAACTGATTCAAGGAGGTTTCCTTGCTTACGAACGTGTGGTTTCATTGCTGCATTTGATGGGAGAGCTGAAATACCTACTGTCCTTCAGGCAAGTGGCTTGGAGTGCCAAAGCAATGGCCTTCAAATGACTATTGCCACAGACTGAGGTTGCAAAGATCTGAGAAAATGATTACTGCATACCAGTGTGTCCAGTGTGCAAATGGCTAATAAAAATCTAATTTCTTGTTTATAGTTTACAAGTATTTCCTCCTCTTTGGAGAAGGCAAATGTATCATTGCCAGCTTAGTGAAGACAACACTCACGCTACAGAATGAGCTGTTACCCATGCCAATGTTGGCAAATCTAGCAGCAGTACAGATGTGAATACAACACTTGGCTAGAAAATGGCTTGACACAGAAATACCAACAGGCTCTCAGGGAAGAAAAAGGGGAAAGAAAAGGAAAAAAAGAAAGGATACAGTGTTATGGATTATGCTTGTGATTCAGACCAGCTTTCCCTAAAGTCAGAAAAAACTCTATTTGCATAATGCTGAAACAGAGGAACTGTTAATAGGCAGAAGTTTTGTGTGTGTATTGGTAATGACCTTCCTTTCTCAGGAGATCATTAAAATCTAACATATCACCACAGCTGCTGGCCTACGGTCTCATCAGGTTTCCTTGTCAATAATGTGCATGAAATTTATACAGTTTTCTCACATGAACACTGAAGAATATTTTTTTCACCCCAGAATCACTGAATACGGCCAGTATGATTTCTTTCAGGGCAATATGAATCGTGGAAATGACAAAAGGATACTTCCTAAATAGTCACAATCTGTCCTGACACCCAAGCCTGACTCCCAAAGCCTTGGGAGCTGTTCCGTAAGTGAAATTCAGTAAGAGAAATCATTTAAAATTAATTATATGAAAAAATGGATATAAATAAGATCGCAGAATCCAGTTGTGATAATTATAATCTCTTATCACTTGTTACTGCATACCTAGAATCATAGAATCATAGAATGGTAAGGTTGGAAGGGACCTCAAGGATCATCTAGTTCCAATCCCCTGCCATAGGCAGGGACACCTCCCACTAGTACAGGTTACTCAAGGCCTCATCCAATCTGGCCTTGAACACATCCAGGGAGGGAGCATCCACAACCTCCCTGGGCAACCTGTGCCAGTGCCTCACCACCCTCACTGTAAAGAACTTCCTCCTAACATCTAGTCTAAATCTCCCCTCTGCCAGTTTAAACCCATTGCCCCTTGTCCTGTCATTGCAGGACCTTGTAAATAATCCTTCCCCAGCCTTCCTGTAGGCCCCCTTCAGATACTGGAAGGCTACTATCAGGTCCCCTCGAAGCCTTCTCTTCTCCAGGCTGAAGAGCCCCAACTCCCTCAGCCTGTCCTCATAGGAGAGCTGCTCCAGCCCTCTGATCATCTTTGTGGCCCTCCTCTGGACCCGCTCCAACACTTCCATGTCCTTCCTGTGCTGAGGGTTCCAGAACTGCACACAGTACTCCAGGTGGGGTCTGACGAGAGCAGAGTAAAGGGGCAGAATCACCTCCCTTGCTCTGCTGGCCACGCTTCTCTTGATGCAGCCTAGGACTCGGTTGGCTGTCTGGGCTGCATGTGCACACTGCAGACTCATGTTGAGCTTTTCATCAACCCAGACTCCAAGGTCCTTTTCCTCAGGGCTGCTCTCCAGCCATTCACCACCCAGCCTGTATTTGTGCTTGGGATTGTGCCTACCCAGGTGCAGGACCTTACACTTGGCCTTATTGAATTTCATCAGGTTGGCCTGGGCCCAACTCTCCAGCCTGTCCAGGTCCCTCTGGATGGCATCCCTGCCCTCTAGCAAGTCGACTGTGCCACACAGCTTGGTGTCATCTGCAAACTTGCTGAGGGTGCACTCCATTCCTCTGTCCATGTCACTGACAAAGATGTTAAACAGCACTGGTCCCAGCACTGACCCCTGAGGGACACCACTTGTCACTGGTCTCCAGGTGGACATTGTGCCGTTGATCGCCACTCTCTGGGTTCGACCATCCAGCCAATTCCTTATCCAGCGAGTGGTCCATCCATCAAGTCCATGTTTTTCCAGTTTGGTGACCAGGATGTCATGTGGGACAGAGTCAAATGCCTTACTCAGGTCCAGGTAGATGACATCAGCTGCCCTTCCCTTGTCCACTGTTGCTGTGACTTCATCATAAAAAGCCACTAAATTTGTCAGGCAAGATCTGCCCTTGGTGAAGCCATGCTGGTTCCCACCAATCACCTCTGGTTTGTTTTCCATTTGCCTTAGCAGGACTTTCAGCAGGATAAGGATACCTGCTGAAGGCTATATCCCCTTTCCAAAGACTACCGTTCCAGAGCAGAGCCAGTGCAAGGGAAACTGTGACTGCACCTCCTGTTTCACTGTCAGCTTCAGTGCAACCAGCTGACAGCACTGAAGGCTGATGTGGACAGCTTGAAAGATTCCCTTTACTGGGTAAGCACCAGGGGAAGAAACTTTTAGCTGAGGATAAGGATAAGCATCTAGGGAGCAGTAATATCTCCAACTGCTGATCTATAACAAAATTATTTCCCAAGAAAAGGAGGGGCCTGGCTGTGTTAATTCATGCTTTCCCAGTTCAGTGTTGAAGACAGAGCAACATGTTGCAACTTTCCCAATATTCAGAGCAGCCTCTTTGCCATCCCCTAGAGACAGGCAGTTCCTTTGCCCTGTGCCTAAGGAACTTGTATTCAAACAAGCACAGGCTGGGGCAGATGCCCCCAGTGCCTGCGCAGTTAGGAGAAAGACATTTAAAGTTTAACCAACATTTAAATTTTAACCAAGATCTTAGGCAAATGTCTTTCCTTCTGGAGGTGGCCACTTTTCTTCAGTGGCTGCAAGGGGTGTCCGGAGTGATTAGGCACCTCGTTTAAGTACCTATATTTGGTGTTGTGAAAACATAGTTGCTCAATCAAACACAATGCCTATATTCACTATTGCACACAGTACACCCTGCCAGAGATAGCCAAAACTGTGGCAAAGCAGCAGGTGGGATCCTATAAACACAATCACAGAATGGTTGAGGTGGGAAGGAACATGCCGAGGTCAGTGAGGCAAACTCTCTGCTCAGAGCAGGATCAGCTACAGCAGGTTGCCCAGGACCGTGTTCAGTCAGGTTTTTAGTAACTCCAAAGGCAGAGAGTCCACAGCCTGTCTGGGCAACCTGGTCCAGTGTGTGACTACTCTCACAGCCTCTTCTTATGTTGAAGCTGAATTTCCCATATTTCTGTTTGCAACCATTCGTCCTTGTCCTGTCATCACCAAGAGTCTGAGCATTCAGTACCTCACCTACTCATTTTCTAACGACAACAGCAGTGTTGTTCAGTGTCCTAATTTACGTGGAGTAGTGTACTCACACTCTACAATTATTGCACAACAAGCTTCAAGAGGTTCAGGCACTTGTTACTGTTATGCTGAGGATCTGGGCACACACAGGAAAGCAGAATCTCAAACCCTAAAACCCTAAAATTAAATACTCTTCTGTACATCTAGTAAAATCCTACAACTTTTTGAGACTTGGAATAATGATTCACTAGATGAGATAACCAAGAGTATAGAAAATATCACATCACTTGAAAAATTATATGAATCTCTAAATAAAGAAAAAAAGTTAAAGAATAAATAGAATTCACATAGTCTCAGTGTCACACACACACACACAAAAATACACAACCATTCTGTCCAAGTGTGAGTTCTGCCTATCTACAGACAGAGTGAAGGAAGTCTCAACACAGCTCCTGGCAGAAGAGAAGCATAGCTACTTTATAATGCAATTTCTTTTGTGGTCTTTCACTGTGAGACAGACTTTTTCCCTCTTCTGGTTGTAACGTGACAAAGTTGTAGTACATAAACATATTACTAGAGCTCCAGTCCAAGCTAGGAACAATGTCAAGCTGAAGTATGTCCAGAATATCCAAAATGTCCAATATGTACACCAGACTCTGTTGTGACTGGTTCTCAAATGCAGCTCTGCACTCTAACACTCATTAGCTCTAAAATGATCATGGCAGGTAACTGCCTGTTTATGTTACACAAATAAAGTATTTTCAGGGAGAAAGCTGGAAATTCAATCATGGTCTAAAAACTAAAATTAATAAACATTTTAAAAGCCTGACAGAATTACAGCAAACATTGACTGCAGAAAATCTGCAGTAATTTCACCACTGCAAGCACACAACCTCCAGTTCATGGATGACTACTAAAAAAAGCCAGGATGAAAACAGCACAAATCACCTGCTGCTGCATCCACAGATCAAAGTTGGACATTAAGTGACAAGAAAATACCTAATTTTAAGAATAACACTCTTGTCCCTCATGTCCCTCTTGGTTTTCCTTCCTACTTTTGAATTTCACCATCAAATACTCACATCATCAGCTGCATATGTCACTTTTTCTGAAAAGTTTCTTTGCCTATAAGAGAGAAGAAATAAAAAAGCCAATAGCAAAAAAAGGTACCTTTCAAACCACTTAGTCCATTAATGGTCCATTTACCTGGGGACCGTCAACGATCAAAATGTCTGTGAACTACACATTGTCTGAATACCTTTCAAAACTGCCATCAGTATTGTACCTGATACACATACTAACACCACAGTTAATTGTGAATAAAAACCAAATTAAACTGCAATAAAGCACAATAATCTGCTTGGAAAAAAGAAATTTAGAACAAACCAAATCATGATTTGTTCACATGTAAGCCATTCTATTGTAACAAGGGACTTACACTTTAGATCATTAAAGTGAAAACCACTCTCTTTCATCTCTGATCTGGCATTACTAGTCCAAAAACTGACAGTGATTGCCAAGGTGTTGAAATTCATTCATGTAAGTGTTCTCAGAATAAGTCATAGCTTTACAACTACATTTTATTTAAATTACTTTTTGATGTATTAATAAAAGTTAGTATTAATGATTGCTTGCTTGACCCAGTCTATTCTGGTTTACACTGCAATTCTATGTCTGATTGTACTATTCTGTACAGCAACAAAAACAGCAAGTGGGTTTCTTCCCTGGTATATCAACCGTGGATTAACGCAAGTTTCCTCTTCAGGTTCCTTGAAACTTCTTGTCTGCTATGTTTAATGTTGTTTTAATTAAAACAATTCTATATAATTGTAAAGATTTTCCAAAAATTAACAAACTTTAAAGCACTGAATGTACTCTTTCAGAATTACCAGACAGCACAAGTAAACTAAGGCCACCCACCTAGTTCCCCTTCTTTGTTTGTGTATGTTTCAATCCCTCCCTTCTTTCATGTTGAGTCACTTATGGAGAATTCAGCTTGTTATAGGACATACTTGCATCTAATCCTTCTTTTCCTTTTGGATCTTGGAATGCTGACACTTCAGTTACAGTAAGTGTATTATACGTTAGAGGTGCAAAGCCAAACTATACTGACAGAGCATGCACAGTGTTTGTGCTGACAGCAAATCCGTTCTACAGCATTAAAAAACAACTGTAATGCCATGACTTCTGACAGTTACTACATTACTGTATCCCAGAATTTGTATAGGACAGACAGTGAATATATTCTAAACTGATCACAGCTGTGTTACTTCTATCAAGCCAGGGATTATCTGTGGCTTGGCAGCGCAGCTATGGTTTTCTATACATGTGGACTTATTTTTAGATAAGGGGAGAAAGACAACAAGTAGGAGAAAGAAAAGTTTTTTTAACACTATCATCTTCTTCCCCCCACCCAAAACCAGAAAAATCATGAACAGAGTTGTTCTCATATACACATAGCTAGTGTATTGTCTTTATAATAATTATGAGTCAGCTGAGTTCTAACACAGCCAAAATAAATTACCTGTCTTGAGATACTGAATGTCCAGCAGCAGTATCAAAAGGTAGCAATGGTCGGATCCTGCAGTGGACTCTGATATTTCCTCTCAGTTCCTAGAATTAGAATATTAAAATTTATTGAACACAAACTACTGGAGAGGACAAATACACCGCAATTTGTGAAGGAGACGTGAACATATATGAAAGTACCAGTTTACAAAATCAAGTCTTAGACGCTGTAGAAAGAAAAAGTATCAATATAATTTCATTTGCATTGAGAAGTTGGGAGAAAGTAGTTGAGGAAGCATGAGTTCTTCAGATCTCTGCAATGATCTTGTCCTCTCCAGTCTACACAGGGAAACAAGGCTTTCAGTTCGAGTAATCTTCTCTTCTGCACTGTGTGTTCATACATGACTAAAAAGCCAGTAACTGATTTTTATATGCAGACTTTAGTTTATCTAACCTAGTATTTTTCCTCCCTATTTGTTGGCGATCAGTCCTCATCTTGTATCGGGGGAATCATCTTGCCTTTGATGGCTAGTGGTCACTGGTATTAAATCCTCACTGCCCTGGGGAATATCCTTTCAGTAAACTGCAAAACAAGGCAGAGTTTGGAAGCTAAGTACTTTTTAGCAAGTAGCTTTCCCTTCCCGAGTAGAAGAATCTTGCTTGAAGGAGGTTTGTGTTTTTAAAAATCAGATCCTGAATCAGGCAACCTCAAACTAGTTATTTGGGAGGGTTAGGAGGAAAAGTTAAAGTGAAAAAATGAAAAAAATGAAAAAATGAAAAAATTCCAAATGAACCATCAGTAATGGTTGAGCAGGATACAGTCAGACATAGTTGGAAAACTAAAAGACAACCATTTTGCAATTGTGAATTGATAATTTTAAGAATTCCAGAACAATTTCAGAATCTGCAGATTTAGAGAAGAGGATGAATTTTGTCCACTATTCAAAATGAATACTACTCCCTACGGCAATATGTTACATGTGTGCATTTGGAAGATGCTTGTGTGAAAAGAATGAGGTGGGGTTTATTGTAAGACAAATGTGCCTCAGCAAAGAAATGCACCATATGTATAGTGTTGGGAGAGGTCATATATCCATGAAAAGCATTAGTTTTATTGGTGAGGAAACACTGGGCGTAAAATTACAACAAAGTAAGAAACTATTCTGTCATTACATATACTTACAACTAAACTGTTATGCAGAGCTCTCCTCTTCTGCTTTTCTTTCTCATATCTCTCTGTCATCTCTTTTAGAGTCTGCTCAAGATCGAAAGCTTTTATCTGAAACACTAGAAGAGAGCTGTTTCAAAGAACTAAACTCTGTGACTTTACAAAATTAATTTTCCCATAGCACCTCATGAAATATAAGCATGAACCTTTAAAAATTCTATCAAACTTTAACAAGGAGGTTTCGTTGCTGATTTACTAGACATCACTGAAAAATCCCATCGGATGTCAAGCTATCAAATGGCTATGCAGTTACAGATAATTACCACAGGTATACATGTGAAATCCACAAAATCAGTCAAAACCACAAGTTATTTAAAGGCAGTTCAAATCTGTCAGTTTAATTAGTGATATTATCTGTCAGTGAAGCCTGAAACTTAAACATGAAGTAACCTGCTACTAGATGGGGCTGTCACTTGCAAGGCTCATGACCTATCAGCACATTATTAGATTCATGTCATCAGACTTTGCAGGAAACTAGTTTATCATTTATCCTCAGCCTCATTTAGGGTGCTGCTAATCCTGTGAAACAGCTATAAGTTTCCCCTTTAATACAGGTACTTTAACTTCCTGAGTAGGATTTCATAAAAAAGACTGATCTTTTGAACCCAAAGGAGTCTCCTTCACAAAACCACAGGGTGCAATACAAGGCATGGTAAAAACCTTCTAAAACGAATGGGTTTATTTCAGTCCAGATACGTTAACACTGATGCAGCCTTAAAGAAAGCATACAGCCTAGGAAGCACATAATGTGGCTGGAAAATTTTGTAAAATGCAAACTTTTAGGAACCCCAGTGGGAAATCAATCACCCAGCAATTCGTGAGCAGTTTGAAGATGTAGAGTATCAGACAGTCAAAGTCAGGGTTTAAGAGCTGAGCCTCAGTATGTGCTACCTCACAAAGAAAGCAACACACTTAAAATCTCAGTGTGTCACACATATGATTTATGCTTTCTGCTATATATTAAAAACTAGATAATTTCAAGTGATAATTGTCTACACTAGAGATTTCTCAGATATTATTTTTGTTATATCCACACTGTTCACCTCCAACTCATAATGTTCCTCAACAAGTGCATGCGTGCAGGGAAAATATGATGTCAATAGGTGGGGAATAGAAGGCTAAGGCTCAAAGTCTAGGAGTTTCATTAAGAAACATTCTTTTCTTGCATCCTGTATGTGGAGTAACACTAGGATGTCTTGATCTGTAAGGGTGTCTGCTGGGTTGCAGCAGCTTTTTCAAAATATTTCAATAACTTTCAGCAACTCCTGTGTCACATCCTATGACAGATTTTGCTCCTTTGTACCTGCCACTTTACCAAGCAGTGAGAACAGTGGTTTCCCCTCTCTGAAAATATGGTTTGCATGCACAGATACTCATTTCCTTTCTGATAATACATGCATGGTGAAGCAATCTAAAGAATAGTCTTAAATTTAAAAAAAAAATCCTGCTCTTCCAGACATCTTCTGAATTTCTGCATTTGCTCAGTAGTATAATTTGCAGTCAGATGGCCAGCATTTTTTGCTAAAATGACAGCAGCTTTTTTTAGGAGGAAAAGAATCCTACAGCAAGAAGAGTAATGAGCACTCCTCTCTCTTAGGAATTGCTAGTATTTAAATTTCAGTGGGAAATGTGGGTTTTCTGACTAAATATGGGGTTGTAGACTATAAATAAATATTTCTAAGCAAGGGACTATTCACTTATTACAGGAAAACTCTACAGTTTGCCTTATGTCAACTAGAGCCTTGAAATTACTTGAATGTTTCTTCTATAATTCTATTGTTCATTTTCAGTCTCTATTTTATTATCAAGATGATAACATGTATTGTCCCCAGAATACATACTTTGGGTTTGCTGTTTACGAAAGATTATATGTAATTTAAAGATGGTGGTTCTGTCATATTTAACCTTATCAACAGAATCTCCCTCCAAAACATTTGACAGAGAACTAAAAAATGCGCAAAGTTTTAAAACATAGGTCATCCAGCCAGGTACCAACAAACTGTTTTGTTATAGACAAGGAAGCTCCTCCCAGTTATGAGTTCAGAGAACGACACAGCGTGAAGTGCAAACTGAGAACAATCAACAAGGAATTTGCAAGGCCTCATAAGGAATGCTTACTATTTATCTGCACCACGATAGTTCAAGTGCCAAATCCAACCTCCTATCTGTTCATTTAGCCCCCTGCTTCAATAAGGGAAATATACACCTTTATCTGGGGTTGATTTTCTGGTTTAAGGACAGAAGTTTGATTCAGCATTTTCTCTACACATACTGTAATAAACTCAATTTTGATCACTAAGTACATAATATACAGGGACACGGTCTTCAAACATCCAACACCAAGAATGCTGTTTTTTGAGTTGTCCCATCAGAATCAAATCAATCTCAAAATTAAATACTCCAACCAAAATGCAAACAGGAGAAAGTGTAGCTTTTAAATGGCAACACATGGACATGTTGTTAGCTCATCAGGCTGCTGAGCTTCAAACAATGAAAGCTCTGTATCTGTCGCATGCTTTTCAGGCCTGGTAGGAGTTCCACCAGAATCAAGGACATTGACAGCAGGTGCAGGGATCCATGCCAGGAAATTTAGGTGTAGGACAAACGCACTTAGTCCTCGGTGATGAGGGCAGAGGGGGCCCTCTGCAGGGTCTGCTTTACATGTGCACCTGAATTCCAAAACAATAGTTCATGTGGAGTTAGTATCTGAAGTCTAGCAAGTGGAGCTAGTTTTGATTTGGAAGTAAAACTTCCTCTGTAAAACACAGAGAAATATTTAAAATACAGTCTGTTCTATTTTTCAGATAAACTTCAGCTAACCAACACATTCTTTATTCAGCTATTCTAAAACAGACGAGATAACAAGCCTGAGAATTTCAGATTAAAGAAAGGTTACAGCTGAGCCAACACACAGCAGCAGCCTAGTAGCAGGGGCATTCAACACAAAAACTAAACCCAAATTATCAGCCATAATCTCTGCAGAGTTATTTTCACTCTCAAAAAGCAGAAGTCCTTGATGTCAAACCAAAACACAGGTGCTACAATTTCAGTGATACATTCCTCAAAAATCAAACTCAGCATTTTAAGGTTGGTAACACTGTAGATGTTATATGTTTGACATGCAAGTGCAATGAGCCTTACTTTGCATTGCTTCATTTTGCAGCTGTATCCTTTGGACTGCTGTCAAAACTTGGTAAAGATAAGTCTTGCTTTGACGCTGAAAGTCTTTTGAAAGCTCAAGAGCAAATGAATGGAGACTCTTCAGGTCTTGTTTAAGCCTCTTTTCAGTAAGAAGAAAAAAAAATGTGTTAAAGATACAAACCCAGCAGTTAGGGAAGAATCAGCATAACACAATCATGATGAAACTGCAGTCAGGAAGAACCAGTGCTCTGCTTGATGAAATTAAGTCTTCAGGAGTGTATATTTCAGCATGTTTAAAGAAGAATCTTAAAGACTTCAGCAAGATGTTATGGATCCCTACTACCTTATGGTGCATATTTCAACCACAACAGCAATGTGCCCTTGTGGCCAAGGCCAGTGGGATCCCAGGGTGCATTAAGAGGAGTGTGGCCAGCACAGAACAGAGGATGGTTCTCCTCTTCCTCTACTCTTCCCTGGTGAGACCTCATCTGGAATACTGTGTTCAGTTTTGGGCTCTCCAGTTCAGGAGGGACAGGGATCTATTCAAAAGAGTCCAACGGAGGGCTACAAAGAGGATTAAGGGGTTGGAGCACTGAGGCTTTTTGGTCTGGTGAACAGAAGACTTAGAGGGGATCTAATCAATGTTTACAAATATCTGAGGGCTGGGTGTCAAGGAGGAAGGGACAAATTCTTCTTAGTTGTGCCCTGTGACAGAATAAGGTGTAATGGATATAAACTGCAGTACAGGAAGTTCTACATGAGGAAGAACTTTACTGTTAAGGGTCACAGAGCACTGGAACAGGCTCCTCAGAGAAGTTGCAGAGTCTCCTCCTCCGAAGACTGTCAAGACCTGTCTGGATGCGTTCCTGTGTGACCTGCACTAGTTTCTATGGTCCTGCTCTGGCAGGAGGGTTGGACTCAAAGATCTATGGAGGTTACGTCAAAGCCCTAATATCCTGTAAACACAGCTTCAGGTATAACCGAGTCTCTTTCTTAAACAAAGATGTATGTTCTGTTCTGTTCTGTTCACTTAGAAGATGTATACAGAATTAGCAAGGAAAATTTGTGTTCCACATATCACTTATTGCATTTATTTTCCACAATTTGATCAGGAGGTATTTGATAAGTTACACTTGGTGCTGTTTTTTAAGTAAGCCAGCTCTGTGCTTTCCTGTGAGAACAGATGTATTTTGAAATGTCACAAAACTTACTGTTCTATTATGGGTGTAATTCAGCATAACATACCTGGGGAGATTTTAAAATGTTTTTAAGAACAGCTTACGTTAACTTGAAAGTCCAAATAAAGTAAAACCAAATTGATCCGGCTATAGGGTCAGTAGACTTTTTTACATCAAAGTCTTGGAACTTATCTGTAAACTCATCTATAAGATGAGCTTAACACTACCTTATCTCACAGAAGCACTGTGAAGTTTTATTAGTCAGCCTGATACAGTGTCACATATTCTGTGGCCTTTTTATTTTTCCAACTGTGGTACTAGTTTCAATGGTAAGACAATAATCTAAACTAAAGGTAGAAAATCACTGCATTTCTCACTCCCAAAAGCCACAGAATATAACTGGGAGAAATGTGTAGGTTTTTTACTAAGGGTATAGGATTATCAATCACCTGGACATTTTGTTGGAGAGCTTTTATCTCTCCTAACACTCATTGATCTCTAATATTAAACCATCTCAATCCACCGGCATTGCTTCCCAAGCAGTTCTGCCATTCTAGCTATCCTAAAATGCAAAACACCACTGCAAAATTTACTGAACAAAATTAGAACAGAACAGTTCAGTTGGAAGGGATCTATAATGGTCAACTAGTCCAACTACGCTACAATTACACTACACCAACTGTTACGAATTATCTTTCCTAAGACACTTTTCAGTCCTTTTATGTAAGCATTTGGTGATGCCCTGAGAAAAGCTGACGTTTGCTGGTGTCACTAAAAGGAACCCACTTTTCTGCTGAGTAACTTAAAGAATAAGTACTTCAAAGGAAACTATTTTGGTACTGGGAGAACAGTTTGAGTCTCTGATGCAAAATTATGAGAAATTAAGTGTGCATACAGCAAACTATTCCCTCTTGTGAGTGTGGTGGGTTAGGAACTTACACACACACACCACCACCACCACCTCCCCCACACACTGAAATTTACCAGACTAGCTCAGATGGCTTGGAAGTAAGATAAAGCTATATTTACAGTAAAGCAAACTTTACAAGCATATATACACAAAACACTTACAATTATATACAAAATCAGAAATAATACATAAATCCAAACTCCCTCCCGGACAAAGAAAACTGCCCAAAAGGAGCTCCAAGTTACCTTCTCTTTATCTCCCTTCCCAGGCAGAAACCAAAACAAACAGCCAGCAAAGCTCACTTGTTATGTGTTAGTGGAAAGACTAGAGTGAAGAGAAACTGAATAGAAGCAGCATCCCAGTACAGAGTGGGACATACTGTTTATCTTTCGGCTTTTTATCCTTCTCAGCAAACCAATAAATGATATAGACTTCATCATTCTTTTTCTTTCACAAACAATAATCTAATTTCTCTCATTAAAATACTCCAATTAGCCTCAAACCAGCACAGTGAGGTCACCAGAGCAGAAGTCTTAGTAAAATCAATGGAGCTCTCCAATTTTTTTTTTTGTTTTTTTTTTTTTCAAACGATCTGCCTATCTGGCTAAAGTATATCACAATTATTTGGGTTTAGGGGATGTCCATATCATAATCAGAGGAGAGACTGCAAGTCCTGATTAAAAAAAACCTAGCCTGAGTGTTGATAGCAGCCAGTGCATGAGATCCT
Source organism: Eubucco bourcierii (assembly GCA_013396675.1). Taxonomy (NCBI): domain Eukaryota; kingdom Metazoa; phylum Chordata; class Aves; order Piciformes; family Ramphastidae; genus Eubucco; species Eubucco bourcierii. Next base: position 89,899 of record VWZE01016327.1, on the reverse strand, counting down.
GGAACTCAGGAGCAGCCATCTAATTTCTTTATGACTAAATGTCTTTACCTTTATTGCTCCATGCAGCTGGGCTACAAGAGAACTCCTCTGCAATTTCTGCTGCTGGCCACGAGCAGAGTAGAGCTGCAATACTTCATTAGTGCTTCTTCCAGCCAATCCTTGATACTGTTTAATAGGGAAAAAAAAATCACCTAAAAATTAGTTTAAAGTACTCCTGCTTTCTCTTTCATTCTGTTCCCTTTGTCCCTGTAAACATCTATAACATTTGATTACATTTGATGCTGTAAATAAGTAATTTCTTGGTTTTAACTAGAGTCATGTGAAGGATCACCTTGAGGTAACTGGCTAACATCGCAGTATTTTATTTCCTTGGAGTGGGAAACCTGAAGTTCAGATTACTGAAGACTCTTACAATACCTAAAACTCCCACTTAAGCATGAGCTGGCTCTTAATGGTTAAAACTGTACCTTCACCTAGGGAAAATTGCTGGTTACATAGTTGGTTTAAGTGCCTTCCAGTAGCTAGACTAGATACAAGTAATTTCTAAGCTAACTTTTAGACTATATATAAAGAAGAAAATTTTAACAATGAGGGTGGTGAAACAGTGGAACAGGTTGCCCAGAGGTGTGGCAGATGCTTCTTCCCTGGAAACATTCAACATCAGGTTGAGCAGCCTCATCTAATAAAAGGTGTCCTTGCTTACTGCAAGGAGACTGGAGTAGAAGACCTTTAAAGGTGCCTTCACCCAAACCATTCTGATCCCACAAACTAAATTTAACACAAAAAGCTTTTTGAAAGGACACAATCCAGAATGAGGACATGCATACAGGTGTTAACTCCTAATGAAGCCCCCAAGTTAGTGTTGGCTTCCTGCCAATACTGACTCCACTACATTCAGCAGAATTGCAGTGGTGCAAAACTGCACCAATGCAGCACGATGCTGAGTCTTCAGAGATCAAAGCAATTTTTAAGCAATGTGGAGAAGATAGCTTTCTAATAATTTTAAATTGCCTACTATGCAAAAGCAAATTTTATAAACAGTATTTTTATTTTTTATTAGACATTCAGATCAAAAGGAAACTAGAAATATTGCAACTTTCAATATTTATAGGCAAGAACACAAAAAAAAGAAATCTCAGTAGAGCACTTGTGAAATTCTACAGCAAGACAGAATCTGTGTTACATTAAAAAATGCAATTTCATCATTTACTGACAGTCCTGAGGCTCAAAATGAGCTTCAGCTTCTTCACCTGCTTTTTCCCTGTCACTTGCTTACACATCTATCATTACTTAACAAATACTAACATCTTATTTCTTTATTTTTGGAATGCATTTGCCCCTCACACAGACTTATTTCCTACTTTATTCAGGCCATAATTTCTGTGCCTCCTGTTCCCTTTTACTTAAGAAAGCATCAAAGAGCACAACAACATAAAAGAACTAAATCTACTGAAATAATAGGTTTGATTTAATTCCAGGTATATGATAAAGATAGGTAAAAAGTAAACAGTTTAACTACAGGTGACATTATTTTGTTGGGGTTTTTTTGTTTGTTTATTTTTGTTTTTATTACAGGCTTTAAGCTCCGGGAAATTGAGACTGATTCTATAAAATGTTTGTGTGTTCTTTGAAGATTTTCAAGATTCATGTTACCCTGGTGCATGACAAAATTCTCAACAAAAATGTGTGTAAGAAGCACACCAGAATTAGTATCTCTAATCACATGTGAAAAGTTAAGCATATCTATAAGCAACAGCAGTACTCAAACTTCATTGTTAAACAAGCTTATGCTAGTTAAAACCTGCTTTTAACATCTAATATGCTTCCCACCATCTGCATACATTCCCCTTGACCTCCTATTTTTTCAACATAAAGTCACAATGGTTGATTCTACTGTCATTGTAGTCAATCTCTCATCACTTCCCCTATCAAGTTTACTGCAAATGCTTCCTTGGTTTTGAGGTTGTCTTCTTTAAAATTAAAACTATTTTATTCATCAGAGTTGTTCATAAACCAGAACTTGAATTTGCAACTGTTCATAGCTCGGAACTGTGAACTGGCAAATCCGTGGTCATGTATGAAAAGAAAAAGGTGACTATAAAACTTTTAATAGTCAGCTTTATTGTAAACATAATGAACATTGTAAACAAGTGAAACTGGCAGATTTGGCTTTTTGTATGGACCAGAGACTGTTAATAAAAGTGATGGTCGTGCTGGCAAACACATTTCCAAATAGGCAAGTCTATAGAGAGAATCTGACTTCTTATGTTCCAGAACAACTCTTACAATATGCTATTATAATAATAATACACTGGGCTGCAGGAAACAGTGAGAATGGTGATATTCATGACTATCTTAAGGATGTAAGCAAGAGAGGCTCCACAGCAAGAGATAACATTTTTATTAGACTGATACAACCTACAGGCAAATATCTACACTGCAAATCTTAATTTATGGCTATCACCGTAAGTTTGTTTACAAAGCTCCCTAACTCACTTCAGCCAAAACACATCCAATTATCTTTTACAACTTAGTAGTGAGAGCTCTGTTAACTCTGATCACTGTGACTGAACTTGTTACAGCTCAGTCATTCAGGCAGTTCCAACAGCAGCTATGAAGGTCTTTTTCATCAGAGTAGGCTGTGAAACATTGCAAGGTAGAGTGCAACATTGCACGACCTTGAATTTATCTAATTAATTTACCTCTTCTATTAAGGTAAAACTATTTCGTAGATGGTAGTTTAGCTCATGTTTTCAGATTGCTGGGTAAATTAGTGAAGGAGAAGTCTTTAAAGCATATTTAAATAACCACCTAGATAGAAATATCAGTGCAAAATCAATTGCAAAGTATTTCCACAAATCATTTGATGATGTTTCTGACTGATGGTTGTAACACAGACGCCTGAAGACTATTGCAGTAGGTGCTCGTATCTTCCAGCACCTTTTGCAATAAACTCAAACTGTGTTGTACCTCAATGACAACACTTCATTAATTAATGCGCAGGTAACTTCTTCCTACATATAATACACCTTACTAAATGTATTTCTTGTGCTTATGAGAGTGTGCTTGTGTGAGACCCAGGTGAAATACTCTGGTTTTGGTCAAAAAAAAAAAAAAAAAGAATAAATCAGAGCATTCCTTTGTATACCTAGCAAAACTCATTTCAGAGCTACCATCTGCTTCCAGTCAGGTTCTGAAAAACACTAAACCCACTTTTATCCACAAGTGTTAACAAAAGCTGGGGGGAGAAGGGCAGTGGCTTTCCCAAGGTCACCCAACTTCTTGATGTTTCAGCCCAGATCAGAAACTCTTGGCCAACAGTCTGCATCACACTAATATTCGCTAAATCACTGAAATTCTACCTTTAAAGACCCTAATCACAGGCTGCTCCTTGTTTCAGTAACTGTCTAGGAACAACATAAGCTTCTGTAGAAAATGTGAGGAGTGATGGGGTCCAGTCGTTGCTGCATGCTCTGCAACTGACTTCTACAACAGTTCGACTTTTTTAGAAAAGTGTGATGGTTTGGGAGGCCCCCCCCCAACCCCGCTTTGTAAAATGACCCAGACTAGAAATCAGCCAGCTGGAAGTTAAGGAATGAAGCTCTATTTACAGCTCAGCACAATGCACAGCAGATATATACACTATATACAGGAATATTTACAGAAATATACAAGTTAAAGGTAATACAGAAACACAACTCCCCTCCCAGAAATCAGAGACCCTAGGAGGGGCTCCCAAACACCCTTCCACCTTCTCCCCACCCCTACGCCTTACCCAAGGTTTGCCTTATACGCAAGGTGAGTTTGGAGGATCAGCCATGGGGGTCAGAAGAAAAGTGGTTAGTGAAGATTAATTGGCAGAGAGGAGCCAGAAGCTAGATGTTGTGCCCCTACAGACAGACAGTGTTATCTAATGTTTTGAGTTCTTCTCTTAAACATCTCAGCAAGCCTATGAGTGAAGTAGACATCACCCTTGTTTTCCTTTCACAGCCTATAGTGTAATCTTCTCTATTAAAATATTGCAATTAGCCTCAAACCAGCACAAGTGTACCTAATGCTATAAATACACGTGTCTCTGGTAAGCCTACTCATAATGAAAAGTTTTTCCTGTACTCTATGAACAGTCCTTTTTTAAAGCATCACCCTAATTATACTTAAAAGGTATTCCTTCAGAATCTACCTTTTAGACAAAAATCATTCCTGCAAGCAGAAAGCAATATTCCATATTTAATGCTTGCAGAGTAATTTCCTTAGTTCACTTTTCCAGATTTTAAATGATGGCAATTATTTACACATATGCCAACTTTTAATCACTTGATCTATTGTTACTGCTACCATTTATGACTAAAACCCTCAAAGGAACAAATAAATCTCCACCAGATTAAAAAAAAAAAAAAAAAAAAAAAAAAGGTAAAAATGTACCGAGCCTTAATCCCTTCATAGATTTCCTTGGCAGATAAAAACTGCAAAATGTGAAAATATGGAGGCAGATTTCAGTGTCTGTGTTGTGTTTTGGTGGTTTGGGTTTTTTGCTGTTTTGTTTTGTTTGGGGGGGGTTGTTGCTGTTTTGTTTGGTTTTGGGGTTTTTTTGCTGTTTTGTTTTTTTTTTGCTTTGTTTGGGGTATTGGTGGGGTTTTTAAAATAAAAATCACCTTTTTTGGGGGGAAAAATAAACAGTAGTTACCTCTGCAAGTTTTAGATGAAGAGCAGCATTTTCAGTTTCCAGGACAACTATTCTTTCTTCTTTAGTCTAAGGAAGAAAGCCAACCCCAAATCACAGAAGTTAAATAGAAATTAATCCGATTAAAGTTGACTATCATAGTTTTATTACATTCGTTCCTCTGCCTTCCAAAATCAAAGGACTACCTACCCCAGCTCTCCTTAGCACATTATTTGTCTACAGCACATAAAATTTAGGATAAACCCTGTGTAATTACATTTGTTTTCTGTCCCTTTCCTTGTGTGAACGTGGCTTTGCTTTATAAAATCATGTCCTGACATTTTTCAGGTCGTTATAGAAGCTCTGGTTCATTTATTTTTAAATGTATTTATCATTTATTAACTTAAAACATTTTTGCTGATGTCTCAGCAAAACTATTCCGTCCACACAGGTGCCGCCTTCACGCCCGGCCTGCCGTGAAGCGGGGCTGGAAGGGCTGATGGCATCTCTGAAATCCCATTTCTAACCCAACCTCAGGTGAAGCGGCCTCATCCTTACATCACGCTGCCTACCTAGTACCCATAGGGGCCCATATTTGGAATTCTCTCCTGAAGTTTAAACCTACAAACGCGCTTTTGACGTGAAGAGGCAGGGAAAGTGGTAGGAGAGGGGCGGGACGGGCTGAGACATTGCCCACCGTCCCGTGCCCCGCCATCGCCGCGGAGGCCGGGGCGGACGACTTCTCTCCCCACCGCCCCGCTGCCCGCCCCTCGTCTCCCCTTCCGCCGCCGCATCGCGGGGCTCACTCGCACAAGTTGCTCCAGCTGCCGGAGGCGCCGGGCCCACACAGAGCTCAAGTCGAGCCTGCTCCGCGGCCGCATTGTCCTTGCCGCTCCCGCGCCGAGGCAGGTCCCGGCGTCGCTCAGCCCCCACAGCGCCCGGGGGACTTAGACCTGGCCTCTCGGCACCGTACAGCTGAGGCACCTGACCGGCTGCCGCGCAAACAGCCTCCACCTGCTGCCCTTCCCACCAGCAAGCGCTTCCATTGGCTGTCCGCACACCGCCTCCGACCGTTAGCGGGGCCGCGGGAACGCCCCTGGGTGGGCAGGGAAGGGGCACACGGTGGTGTCCCTCGGGCCTCCCAGGTACAGAGGTGGGGTGGGGGCAGCGCTCCCCCGCTCTCGTCCCTCACGGCTTTTAACCGCTCTGTTAACAAGCGTACTATAATTAGGGGCTGGAGATGTGAAGCTACAGATGGAGACACTTGGGATAAGTGACGTCGAAGATCGAGGCTAAGGATTAGCGGGAGGAATGCACGGAGAGAAGGGAAACCTGGAGTTCCCAGGGCTTAGGTAAGGCTACTGAAAGATTTTGCCTCAGAGCACCAGTTTCTGGGATGAGCGGCACAAGCCTCTCGTTCAGGTTCAACAGCCACAGCAAAGGCCTGGAAGAGGACAGAGCCTAGAGTCTTTGATGGGCTACTGTATTCCTCCCACCGAGCAGTTGGCAACGTGAACCGTGGGCTAAGGCTGCGGAGGACACAAAGAAGATTAAGAGATAGGCACATCTGTTACACAGAACGAGCTGGAGGTTGCTGTGCCCGGAGAAAGGGGTTATCTGCTCAGTAGGTACTTGATGGGAGAGTACAAAAACAGAGCTAGATTCTACTTTGTGGTGCCCAGTGACAGGACATGAGGCAGTTGGCACAAACTAGAACACATTAAATACTTTTTAATTTTAAAAAGTTTTGGGTTTTGTGTGTGAAGGTAGTTAAACACTGTCTAGAGAGGTTATGGAGTCTCCATCCTCGCACATACTAAAATCTCAACTAGACAAGAGCCCTGGGTAATCAGCAGAAGCTGACCTTGCATTGACCCTCAGAGGAACCCCGACACAGCACATCTCTCACAGCCTGAAACAAGTATCTGTGCCACTCCGTCTCCTGTGACACTGCAACTTCTTCCTGCATCACCTACAAATTGTAGTCTCAGTTTAAAAAAATAAACCAATAAATTCACTGGAGGTCCCTCAGCAGTTCATCCGTGCAACTAGTTCTGCATTGGTCAAAAAGTGAAAACTGACAGAGATCTAGGGGAAAAAAAAAAAAAAAGTTCTGAAGTACTTTAATACTGTGGATGGTAAAAGCTTTTGGCAATAAGTAAGGCAGGTGGGATTTTATGAACATCAGCCATCTGGGGGAGAATATTTTAGTAGCTTGGGGGTGTAACTCACTATTCTTGACACCAAGCTGTGATTTTATGCTCATTCTGCAGCAGCAATCATATCAGAACAATGTTTTCCAACATAATTCAACATTACCTCAGAAACACCAATACTGAAGTTGATCTCTCCTGTATTTCTTACACTATGAGAGTAAGAAATAGTTGTTACACAGAAGCTTATGCTATCTAGGAACTAGTAACCTAAATCTGTGCATCCTCGGACTATTCTTACTCCTTACACATACCTAAAAGTTATCTAGTATTCGTATTAAAAATATTTGTATTATCCCATTCATATTTAAAATCATAACCACAGTATGACCTGCAACTCACCATAGGAGCAGCAATCTTCTTTTGGGAACTTCCTTCCATTTCTGAAACTCAGGAGAAGTTGCTTGACGGAGGAGACTTAACAGCCTGTCAGTAAGATCTAGGCAACAAACAAACACAAAATACAGCTATCTTCGGCAAATGCTGCAAAGCTGCATTCCAGCACGCCCTTCTACACCGGTTCTCTGCTACAAAGAATCCTGTGGGGTTTTCCCCTCAACTTTCACCAACTTGATCCTCTCTTTACCTGAAAATGTGGAGTCTCGCTTTATTACAGATCATTACCGGAGGATCAGAAATGATGAAATTGCCTAAATCCACATTTGACTCTGGTTTATCATCACTGAAATACTATGTTGGATTATAAATCTCAAGAATGTGAAGTCAGCATTGTCTTCAATAGAACAATAAAATGGTTTGGGTTGGAAGGGACCTTAAAGATCATCTAGTTCCAACATCCTACCATGGGCGGGGACATCTCTCCTACTAGATTGCTCAAGGCTCCATTCAACCTGACTTTGAACACTTCCAGGATTGGAGCTTCTGCAACTTCTCTGGGAAATCTCTTCCAGTGCTTCACCACTCTTATGGTGAAGGATTTTTTCCTTATGTCTGATCATAACTTCTTCCAGTTTGCAGCCATTACCCCTTGTCCTATCACTACATGCCTTTGTAAAATGTCTAACTGTCCTGTAAGCCCTCTTCGAATATTGTAAGACAGCTATAAGGTCTCCCCAGAGCTTTCTCTTCTCCAAGCTGAACCACCTCAACTCTCTCAACCTGTCATGAAAGGAGAAGTGCTTCTGCCCTCTTATGTTTGTGACTGTCCTCCGGACTCCAACAGTTCCATGTCATTCTTGTGTTGGGGGCTCCAGATCTGGACACAGTGCTCATAAGAGCAGAGTAGATGCAGAATCACCTCCCTCAACATGCTGGCCACACTTCTTTTGATGCAGCCCAGGCTTTGGTTGGCTTTCTGGGCTGCAAGCACACATTGCCAATGCACATTTGACTTATCAACCATCACTCTCAAACTCTTCTCCTCAGGACTGCTCTCAATACATTCTCCACCCAGCCTGTATTTGTGTTTGGGATGAGGTTGGCAATCACACTGGCACCTCTCAAGCCTGTCAAGATCCCTCTGGATGCCATCGCTTCCCTCTATAGTGTTGACTACACTACCCAGCTTGGTGCCACTTGCAAACTTAGTGAAGGGGTGTACGCAATACCACTGTCCAGGTCACTGACAGCACTGGTCCCCATACCAAATTCTGAAGAACTCCACTTGTCACACTCTTCACTTAGACATCAAGCCATTGATCATCACTCTGAGTGCGATCTAGCCAACTGCTTATCCACTGAGTGGTCCACCCATCAAATCCATGTCCTTCCAATTGAGAGACCAGGATCCCGTGGGTGACAGTGTCAAATGTTTTGCAAAAGTCCGGATAGAAGACACCAGAAGACATCCAATATGGGCAGAATGTTATGCTCTTCATAGTCATTTCTGAGATATGCTGACTTTGTATTTTCAAAGGACCGGTAAGGAAGGCAAAAGATCTTAGCAAGAGACATTGTGACTTATGATACTACTGTTATGAATACCAAACAGTTTGAACATTATAAGGAAAAACATTTAATGCAAAGTTAAATACAATACAAACTTTATTAAAAATAGGTTGCAAGTGAAATACAGTAGAAATGGGAAACTACAGCAGTTTTGATGTTTTTCATCATAATGCACAGACAAATATGAAAAGCACTTTTACACATATTCACACTTGACCCGAATGCCCAATAGCGGCCAAATCCACTCAACTGAAGGTTATAGGTATTTTTTTGCTAAGCCTTTTTCAGATTCTAGCAGCAACAGTAATTCAGCCACAGCGTAAGTTTTTTCCTTGAGAAAAATTTGTCACTGTAAGGCTGCTAGTGTTCTCAAGATAAATTGGGAGAGGCTTGCTTTTCCTGATTAACAGACATAGCAAGCATGCAGATCCTTCATTAACACTTTGAACCAGTTAAATCTTCTACTTCATATTTAACAGGTGAAACGGTAAAAGCACACTTTCAAATAAGAAACCTGAAATATGTAAAAAATATTTACACTCCAATTTTCATTAACTTGCATTTATTTATCATACAACTCTTATTAAAAGTGATTTCTTTCCTAAGGCAGTGAAAGTCTACCCCTTTGTATTTGGAAGTGTGCACAATTCCCTAAATATATATTTATAAGAGAACAATATGATACAGGGGAGGGGGGAAAAAATCATTTAAAGCCAGTAAAGAGCTTTGTCAAATAGAAAATTTGTTTGGAATCACAATATATATTGTCTTAACATCACACAACGAAAAAAACTCTGATGAGGTCCTTATTCCCAACATCATCAGCCATATATGCATAGCTGAAGAAACAATGGGAGGAAAAAGATTAACAATTTAAAATTAAATAAGGCTATTATAGTGTGAAAAATATAGCTTGAACTGCCAAAAAGATTTTCAGTACAACAGTATCAGGATATCAGTAAAGCCAGCTAGACTAAAGATGAGCTCTCTAGCACTGCTTGCTCAGCGTGAGCAGAGATGGTTTGTTGCCAGCACACCGGCTCTGTTAACAACTGTTCTAACATTCCCACTCTCAGCCAGCAGTATTGTATTTGCTGCTTCACACTTCAGTCTTTGTATCACTTGGCCATAGAAAAAAACCAAACTAACAAAAAAAAGATATTGCTGAACTGATAATAGCAGATTTATCATTACTGTTCCATGCCTAATTGCCTAATAACTTCTAAGCGACTCAGAAAACATTCATATCAGCTCTTCTCAGCTTGGAACTGGAACTCCTCACCTTTAATATGTTACTAACATTTTGGTCCTAGCTGACGAAGGGCCACTAGTGCAGACTGCTGTCTATTGCTTATGTAATTTTGAATAAAGCAATTATCCAAAGGTCTTATCTTCACATTCTTGAAAGTCTGAAGTACACATAGTGGGGATGCATCAACATATAGACTTTTCTGTAAGTACAGATAATTTCTTAGGGAGCCATTTTAGACCCAACAAGTACATAGGACTAGAAATGTTTTTACTCCAAGATTCTACCTACAGAATGTGTTATTCCAGTAGTAAGGAAATGGTAAGATCTGTATTGATATGCATCAGCATTCTATGAACACCACAGAGTATGTCAAACTTGCATATAAAGTCTTACTTAAGGTGGCCCAGATATCGGCGGCTTATCAAACAACCTAAAATACTAATTTCTAGTGCAGTTTAGTTTAGGCAGTTCAAGCTATTCTCACTCTCTCTGCTCAGCAGCTAAACAAAAGAAAAGTGTGTCTGTGAAACACCAGGAAACAGAACTTATCTTTGACAAGTGCCACTTGGTCTGGTGCACAAGAACTAAACCCCCGAAACAGAAAGGAAAAAGTTACCTTCACGTGATTCATATCTTTAAAATTTTACAGTGCTTTCATTGTATAAACCACAAGCTCCTGCAAAATAATCAGCTTTCTTGCTATTGCAACATCTCTAAATCTTAATTAACAGTCTTAGATATGGAGGAATCCATCACTCCTTTCAGAAAACACTCATTTTCTGTTTATTAGTAGTGCCCCCCCATCTCAATCCCTCAATTTAGAGATCTTCAGTTACATCCGATAAGGTGCTTTAATCTTATTTTGTGTTCAACTCATTTTCCAGTTCCATTAATTTCCTAGAAGCTTTTACTTTATTAGATACGTCCTGACCCTGTGAAAAAAGTCGTTGGCGTTCCCTGAACGTCAAGTTTTCCGGTGCTCCAGGTAAATCTGCATCTTGACTGCAAAGGTAAAGAAAAAAAAAAAAAAAAAAAAAGTCTGTCATTATAAATTCTTAACAATATCCTTGTGCATTGATGAATAGTTTTTTTGGGTACAGCTAAAGATTCTCCGTAACAGCGTTCTGCAAGGTTTTGTTCTCCATACACAACTCAATGTCAGAATTAAAAGTAGGTATTAATGACTCATGACCACCTCTGCCACATGAACATGAATGAAGCTACTGGCCAGTTCTGAAAGTAAAGCACAAGTGTAAAACTTAGGCTCTGTCTGTATTAGCATAGCATTGCTGTTACAGCTAAACTGGCAAGCCTTTCTGTGGTGGCAGTGCCCAGAAAAAAGCAGTGGAAAACAAAGTTTTTATTGTCTTGGTAAAAGAACTAGTACTGAGATAGTTGTAGCAGCTGCAACACCTCTGCATTTCATTCTATACTGGCAAAGCTTCCCAAGTGCAATCAGCACCTGCACTTAAATCTCTTACCCTTGTAGCGACCCAGTCTCTATATAACACTTTTCTGATCACTGCAATAAAGACTGCAAATCATTCTCAGCTGCAACAATACTTTACATATGCGATTAACCCTCCTACAATAAACCTTCAATATGATTTCAATGTCTTGACCAGAAAAGGTTTCACTTTTAGCTCCAAGTTGTCTCTGCTCTGCGTGCTCCACAGAAAGATTACCTAAAATGAAATTTGCTGCTGTGAAGAACTACTTCAGATCACCTAAAGACTTATGGAGAACTTAGTTGAATTTTACAGTAACCTAAGATACTCCAGAGCCAACTGCAGAACTTTTGAATATCTCACAGAAGTACAACAAAAGAAAATACTGCAGAAGTTAGCAAAGTCGGGAGTATAAAAGTTAGACTTCTGCACATCACCTTTTAGACCTTTTATCTCTTGGATCCCGATAAACTTCATGGGCCCCAACAGTTGCTCCTGTAGATCCAGTGTATGAATTTATTCCTTATGTAAAAGAAAAAGTAAATTGAAAAACTGCAGCTACAACACATGGAAGTTTTATACTGCATTTCTTCAAAAAGGTGCAGTGCTTCTTTCAATAATCTCAAACTAGAATCAGAAATAAATTTAGAGGGTCATCTGACCTTTAGAATATTTAAGGGTCAGTACTACTAAATTCCACCCTCCATCAAAACAGCTATAATTTTTACATTCCTTTTGAGTTATAACATATTTTGTTTAGATAATCCAGCACATATCAAACCACGGTCTTTATTTTATTACAGTTCACTCTAAGACAGACATTAGAAGTTGTTCAAAGAGACTGATGGAAAGAGCAACACACTTCATTATACTGTAATAAGCTCCAGAGGAAGTAAGTTAGTCACAGTTGCTCTCTTTATGATGCTGAAAGTAAGCTTAGTATATTCCATCATTGCAATTCATCAGAGTAAGAATTTTTGTCTCTGTTTAGTATAAGTAAACTGCATCACTCAGAAAATATCCCCTTCCTTTAAATTAAAATTTAAATTTTAATCGAGTATCTTGCAGCACTGCACCTTTAGTTTGAGTTGACATAACACACAAGTTTACACATTATATTAATTCTTTCTAAAGGCCACAAGACAAAACCTTTTCTTTCCAATCAAAAAAGTTTATTAATTTGTATTTAAGACCATACTCTCTTCATAACTGTCAGGGAAAGTAAAAGAAGTGTCAACACAATACTCACATTTGTCTTCAGACAGTTCTGGTCTCAATATTTTATGTGTTATGTCTTGTGAACCTTCTTTGATATAAAAGGAAATGTTTGCTTCTTCCACTGGTACATGTAATGTCTTATAATTATTCAATACGAGAAATGCATAGGCTTGGAACACACAGGCCAACTTAGCTAGCGTGTTGCAGGCTAAATTTTTTCCACCGCAAATTTGATGCAGACGAAATCACACTAAATATGCCAGGCATATGAAGACATTTGTCTTTCTAGACATGAGTCTTACATCCATATAAGTAATACTATCCCTATTTTGCAAAGTTTGGCTTCATGTGCCATTCTTCACACTTCCACTTGCTTTAGCATAGTAGTTTAAATTTGAGTGTTGCTTTTCTTGTATAAACTGACCCAACACTCTTAAGAGACACAGTGGAAGAAGGTATGAGAGCAAAATTTGCAGAAGCATGGTTTACTAGAGTTAACATTCAGAACAGATAAAAGCTGTAAAGGACAGAAATGTAAGAGAGTCAGCAAGATGGGAGATGGTAAACTGCACAGTGAATTCTGCATTTTGTGCAAACGGCTTTGTACGTTACGCAGGCAGTCTTCATAGAAGCTTGAGCAATCAGGTGAAGTTAACCTGTTCTCATGGCTATTTTAAAAATTATGAAATAAGAGTATCCAGAATTAGTTGTATGGTTTATGAATTAGGTTATTAAAGGCGAAGCATCTTACTACAATACTCTTTGTTACCCAAACCCTAACCAAATCTTTACAGATTGTCCTTCTGATTATTTTCCATGAAAAACAAACACGCGCAAACAAAAAACATCACTGGACATTTCACTTTCCTCTGATTCATTCTCCCATTAATGGAAAGCAGGATTGGGAAATGCAATTATGTATGAAATAGCATTCTCAGTTGTGGATGATGGGAGGAAGAGTGGTGGTGACCACCAGTGACTGCTGGTTCTAGAGTTATTTAATTCATTACTTATACACAGCCTTCAAAGTGACAAATAAGGAAGGCAAGAGCCTTTGGAAGCCTCTGTGTTGATGGAAGGCACATTATATACTCTATTCTAGCCAGCTTCAAATAAAAGAAAGTCCTTTGAAAAAAACAAGAATTCAGTAGAGACATACAGTACAAAACTTTCATGTCAGAAGCCTGCCCTTTGAGAATATTACTAAAAGCAAGCTGGCAATATAGTCATAGTTTTTATTTTCCACATTTTTCCTGTATTTTAAGTCATTTTTTCTGTGTGATACAAGATGCTCAAAAGCTAGATATGAACCCGTTATTTGGGTTCACTAGTTGTGGGCTTATCAGTGGGCTCACATGCATGGTAAGTAGGCACAACGGAATAATTTGCACTGTAACAGTAGTGCATGGCAGCTAGCGTTTAGTGTGTTTGCTTATACTCCAGTATGACAATGCCACACTGAAAAGCTAAACCTTTCCTTTATTTTCCTTTAAGATTTGGAACACAGCACCAGACAGGAGCAACAGATGGGCTTGCAGGACCCAAAGGCATTCTCACGTCACAAAATCTCACAGACAACACCAGGGTCAATAAAGAGATTCCTTTTTGCCCTTAAACAAGTATCGTCATGGATACTTTTTATATAGCTTGGGTGTACGATCTGAAACAATGAAATCGCTAAGGATCAACTCTACCATTTGGATATCAACTACATCTGAGCTGTACTACTGTCCCTTCAGCAATATTAAAATTACACAATGCTGTGCAGAGTTTCTCTTTGTCACTGGAAGCATCTAACAGGAGCAGAAGCTAATCTGCCCTGCAAAGGAAAGGATGCCTTCCTGGAAAATGATGACTTGAGTCTTAATTGAAAAGGATGCAGACAGGAAGCCCAGAGTATCATGCATCTGTACCACCTCACATATATCCTGTATCAGCCTCACACATAAACTGTATCAGCTTCATACACTACTGCAGCTGGATTAGAAGTATTTCTCATAGGTGAAACCTGTTCTAAGGTTTGTTATGTTCTGTATGACCACGGCACATCATACAACTGATTAAAAAGATTGTAGAATTTCTGTAATTTCTTAGGTGTCCAGAAACAGGATCAGGGATATACTGCATTGTAGGTTTCCATGTTTGTCACTGATACATGAATCCCGTAAACAAGTTACCCGTTTGACTAGAAGGCAGCATAAACAGTTTCCATTGCTAACCATTGCATTTCAGAAGGATGATTAATCAGCTTGAGTTGGCTGTCATTTGCTCACTTCCAGCTTAAGTAAACAGAATGAACTAGGGGAATGTTGTGTCCATCTTTCCCTTCCAAAGAATATAGAAGAATAAAACAAACACAGGAAGGGCCATGGTAGACACTGCTATTTAAATACAAAAATATTTCATTACTAAACTGCAAATGTATTAACATAACAGCTACACTGACAGCACTTAAAAAAAAAATTAGTATAGAACTTTGGACTGAATTAGCTTTCAATTGAGGTGTATAGCTAAACTAGTCCTCTGCACATAAAATACAATGTTGAAGTTAGTAGCAACTAGAACTCTACTTAAACTCCATTACGGTTGCCCACTTGGAGCTGTAAAAGAAACAAGACTAAGAAACACAAGGGCTTAAAAAGGTAAGGAAAGGAGTAAGGCAAAAAGTGCCAAGACAAAATTCAGATTTTGGTCTCTCTTTGGAAGAAAACTGTACTGTACAAACCACAAGTATAGGAATGACACCTAATCTATGAAACTAATTGCATGTCCTGTATGTCCCTTGGGGCTTGTGTGTTTAAGAAATACATCTAACAAAGGTAATGTTTAAAGCCATTTGCACACTATTAAAAGAGAGAACCCTGGTACCGATAATGAAAGCAGAAGATTGAACCCATCAGAAAAGCCTTCCTGTGTCCAAGAGAGGTGCACTTCCAGATGCCCTGAGTAACCAGTGGTCAGTCATACAAAACAAATCACTGAAAGACACAGAGTGAAAGCCAAAACCAACAGTACTTTAAATAGGTTGAGTAAAGTTAAAATAATTTTAGATTGTGTGAAAGAAGGAATTTTTCTTTTGAAGAGTTTGTGTAAGAACAAGGAAATTTGAGAGATCAAAACAATCAAAAATGGAAGGATTCATATTAATATTAGGATTTAAGATAGATCATCATAGCGAAAATAGTGATTAAGTGGGAATAAAGTAAATCACAAAGTAAGTGATTCAATCTACAGCACCAGGGTTGAAAACATCAGGATAGTTCTGTAGAGATGGTTGATTTTGTGGTGTCTACCTTTAGAGTTGCTGGCATGGATGAAACTCGGTTTGTTTGGTGGGGGCGGGGGCTGTTTTTTTTTGGCAGCAGTACTGTTGGCATTGACTTGAGATGACTGGAATGAGTTGGAAAGAAAGAGGCCATCTGAAACTGGGCGAGGCTGGCGGGAGGGCTGCTGTGGCTTAAGGGTGGCAGGTGGAAGGTCACCATAAGATTTCCTTGTGCTGGAGTACTTATCCTGACCTGCTAGATTGGAATCCTCCTCCTCATCATCATCATCATTGTATGCAACAAACTTGGCAGTATAAATCGTGTCAGGGGAGAGGACCTGTGTTTTGAGGTAAGAGGTGTTTCGCTGAGGTGGGGGAGGAGGAGCGTTAGATGAAGGGGTTGGGGATGGGAGTTCATATTCCCGTGGAAGTGGAGGTCTGTACAGACCAGGCTCGTCAGGTTCCAGTAATCTTCGTTCTGCTTCATCATGCTGCCTGCGCCTTTCAGCCTCTAAGCGACTGTAATACTCCTCTTCCTGTCGCCTCTGTAAGTCCAGAGGAAACAGAAACACAGTAGTCAGAAAGACAGACATTTCCACCTAAGAGAGATTTAAGTCTTCCATCACTGAGCTACAAACTTTTTGGGTGGTTTTTTGTTGTTGTTGTTGGCCTTTTTTTTGTGTCTCCTTTTCTGGCAACAAGTAGGGCATCTATCCAAAGAATATTTACTACAATGAAAAAAAAAAATAAAAAAGGTGTTGCTTTCATTTCCATATTTATCACTCTCTATGGTAACTAAAGCAACTGTCTGTGTGAATAAGGGCAATTGCAGCATAATCTAACTACAGTTATTAAGTGGTGGATTTATTAAATCTGTAAAGAATCTGTGGGAAAGGAAAATACCTAAAATTAACTACCATCTTAAAAAAGAAACTTTGCAATTTTGTTGCATGCTTATACAATGTAAATTCATCAACAGAGGCTTGGAATCAATCAACAGATGACTTCTAAAAAAGCTTTTAGTAAAAATACCAGGAAAAATCAAATTACAATGACATTTTTCTGAAATGTAATTAAATAACATTTTAAAAAAAATTATAAACCAAACAAAACCCAAAACCCTCTGCTAATGGTCTGAGGCTACTGACCATTTAAAAGGCCCATGAAATATCTTCTACACATTTTTCCAGTTTATAAAATTTTTACTGGTTTTAAACTAAACAGCATTTAATTTTCCTCATCTCATCTAAGCTCATTGTTAATTAATATGAGTCATTTGTTTGATAACAAATGAAAGCATGTATTTGAAAACCTTATGCTACAAAACCTCTTTTTGTCTAAGCATGGTATAAATTCTACTGGAGCATAACTCCGTTTCACCTCTCTCTCCCTGTATCTGTACATGACAGTTCTTGCAAAAAATATTTAAATGCCATCTCTGGGGCATAGCAAAACCCAACGCCACTAACTCAAGACATTATAATTAAGAAGGTAGGTAAGTCATGTTTGCATCTGAAGAAAACCAAGGTGTAATTGATTTTTGCCGTGTCACAAAAGGCTCTGAAAAATCCTTACCACTGCTGAAAACCTTCAGCGGTAATCCCACAGTACTACTTCTGCAATACCAGTCAACTCAAGCTACCATAAATCCGCTGTTTAGCTAATTTTTAGTTTATATGGAATTAATTAAAGTTTTGGGCTATGACCCTTATCACTAGGATTAGTGCGTTTAACCTCTGCAGATCCAACACTGAGTTTTAGTGGCCAGGCTAAAGAGACGCCTTTGAGAATTCCAAGGGGCACTCAGAAGACCACAACCTTTTCTTCAGCTTCTCTTCTGGTCCGCTCCTCCTCTTGCTGTCGGCGCTCTTCTTCCTGCCTGGCCCTGTCTTCTGCTTCTCGTTTGCGCATTTCTTCCAGTTGTTGCTGTCGTCTGCGTTCTTCATCCTGTAGCTAACAGAGAAACAACTTTAATTTTTTTGTTACTTGTGGGCAAGACGTGTTTTTAAAAAAGTAATGTTGAGTATTTGCATCTAAAAATAACTCATTCAGTAGAAAATGCTATACTAGAGACAAATCAATGTAACTTCCAGCTATTAAAGAATACACTTTGTTACTCTGCTTTCCATAATTTTTTTTTTTTTTTTAAAAAAGGGAGGAGGAAAAAAAATTTTTAGAAATGCACAGAACTACATAAGTAAAATCATAAAACACATAAGGGAGGCTTTTTTGAATCCCAGAAGACAACTGAGGTGACTCACATTCCAGGCAGCTTCAACAACCATAGTCTCATAGGAACAGTAAAGTGAAACTAAATACTTGAAACCAACAGTCCACAGATCCAGCAACCAATTGGTTTTTCATTTTGGATTAGTATTTAAACACCGGAAAATCGTAACTCATTAGTCAAAGGGTCAATCCATTTGAAGTAACAGGCTCATTCTGCAAGTCTGCAAACAGTCTCAGGAGATAAATAAAATCTCCCACTGTATCTGCAGCAGATGTGTTTTGGAAAAAGCGGAGAGTGAGGCACAGAAATCTTTGACTATTGAGATTAAACAGCTTATGTGAATAACTGATGTTCAATACTACTGACAATACAATTTTATGTGTGCTTATGACAAACACTGCACGGGTAAGAAAACTGAGCAAGAATTCCAACTTTTCCTAATTCTCTAAAGCTAACAGTATCCCTCAATGAACAGGAATATTCACTAGCATAATATTATTCACAGGTAGAGAAAAACTGGACTATATGCTGTCTGTCTTCTTTCTGCAGCATAGGTTTTAAACTGATCCTGCCCAAAATTTTACACTGATCCAAATCAGTAAATCACTGTGTCTTGCTTTATAAAAGATGCATATAGTATGGATACTTCTCTACTCCTATATTTATTTTTACAATGAAGCTTCATTTACAGACAAAAACACAATAATGATACAGTAAGAAAAATTTCATTTTAATAGACTTTGTGAGCCTCCCAATTAATTAACAGGAAATACGCTTTAAACTAAGGTTTCTAATCAAATTTCCACACAATTCTATAATTGAACTGGGGTTTTTTTGACTGAGTTTTTGGTCGTTATTTCTCCACACTGTTCATGTAATATTTATGGTAGGATATCTATAGGTCAGTTTGAAAAACTCTGCCTTCTCTATCTGCAAGCAGCTATACAGACTAATAGCAGTGAAAAGACCTCTTGTGTGAAATGTTAAAATCCACCATTTTTTAGCATGAAAGCTAAAGAACAAAAATCTATTTCATCTAGGCACTAATTGGCAAACATATACAAGAGGACACGACCTCTGAGTAAATTCCCCTTATTTAGGACAAATTTTTTTGCAATTCCTAACTGAAAGACACACGGAGATCAAGATCAGTATATACAGTAAAGCAGAGAATGAAGTATTTATCCAAGTCCCTGATTGGATTAAGAAAGACTCTTCTCTTGGTTATTAAATAAGACATTACTTTAGCAAAGGAGATAATACTGTTGTTAAAAGGAAGGACAACCAGTAATTCAAAAGAGTTTACACAAGATAAATAATCATCTCTCAAAACCAAGCAAACAGTCAAACTGTAGTGTGAAAAAATAAAGAAAAAAAATCCTTGCCTGTCCCAACTGACTGTCCCAATTGTGTTTAGACAAAAATCGTGAACGTTGCAGTTACTGATCCCAGGTCATGGCATGGATATCTTTCTGTTTGTTAGCATATACTATTCAAATGCGTTTAAACAAGAAAATATTTCAAAACTAAAGGGCAAGTTCTTATGACATTGGCCTAAAAGAAAGAGGGGAAAACTGGGCAGGGTGCCCACCTAGATATAGTTGTCAACACTGGAATAGTTGTGAAGACAACTGTATCCAGGTCAGAAGTTATTCTAAATACAATACCTAATATAAAGGCCAAAAGTGGTATGTAAAGGACAAGGGGGAATAGAGCAATTAAGAGAGTGACATTTCTCCCTCTGGAGATATTCCTGGACATGTTCCTGTGTGATATGCTCTAGGTGATCCTGCTCTGGCAAGGAGGTTGGACTAGACGATCTTTCGAGGTCACTTCCTACCCTGTGATTTCATTTCTTCATGCTTATTAATTGATTTCTACTTTAGAGTGTTCCCAGAGCAAGGCAGAGATTGGTAGGGTGGGGAGGCATGCCAGAATGCTTGCAGACATTTGTATTGTAACTGGCTACAATGGAACTTAATTCAAACTTCAGCCCAACTTTTCAAGACACTGAAAAAAAACATTAACTTCATGTCCCATTTCTATTAAAAGGGCTATTAAACTCCCAGGTTGAGTATTCAATTTGATACTTCTCTATTCCTATTAGTTTTTCTTCAGTTTAAGAGTCACAATTTCACGTGATTTAGTGTCCTTCCAAGGTGTCTCTAAAGCAGCACATTTACATTGTGCCAAGTAGAACAGCAGCTATAGTGATGCAGAACATTCTCCCAGTTCTAACAGAGTTAAACAGCTAAGTGCTAAGCACTCTGCCTTGTCCCAGCTCTGCTGCAAACAGTTCACTTAGGTGCGCCTACCACCAGTTCACTATCAGTTCACTTAGGTGTGCAACTCTGTCCTCCTATTATAGGCATAAACTTGCAGCACTATTCTTACCTAGGAGGGCAAAAAAGATCACCTCACTTCTAAGCTAGTGGCTAATCCGTAGCAGAAATGTTAACATATTCACAGAACTGGCAGGCATCTACAAGTCTCAGGTTCCAGACAAAATTTATCCAAGCACTGCCTGCAATGCTTTAAAAGACACAGAAGACATTCCAGAAGAACTCCAAATTTATACTTACTTACGACCTAGCTAATTAATGCTGGGCCAGTCAGATCTGTTAGTGGTCCAGGAAACTTAACAGCCCCCCGACCTCCCCCCACCCCTTATTTTTTTAAGCCAAATTCATGAACATAATAAACCTTCATCTGATTCAGGCCATGAATCTATCTAACAAGGTATTCTGTCTTTGATCTCAGCAAGAAGAGCTGCACATAAGCCTAGCCATTTCTTCTACTATTAACTAGCATTTGGCATGGTACTAGAAATGTCAGCTGGTACAGCCTTGTGTAATCCTTTGAGCAGTTGTTTACAGGAATGATACCTATGAATTTGTCTGCTCCATTTTTAAAGCGGATGATACTGCCTGCCTTCACAACCTCCTGTCACACAGAAAGGTACAGAAGTTTGCATCCTACTTGGCAAAGTATTTTATCTACTCAGTTGCAGCTATGGGGACCAAATCTTAAGCTTACATATACAGGAGTAAGAAAAAATATTGATAGATATTAACTCTGCGAAGTCCATGATTCCAGACTTGTCCATTAGTTCAGAAAGCCGACACATTTAACCTGTTTCACTGTTGTTAATTGCTTAACACTCATGTACCACACAGCTACAAAAACAAACACCTCAGAGAGACTAAGTTATCTGCAGTACACATTTTAAAAGGTGTTTTTTTTATTTTAAATAAAGCAGTGCTGAATATCTAAATCCCTATTTTGACCAGATATGTTTAGTTTTTTTTCAGCAGCACTTATTAATTAATTGCACTAACAGGACTTGCAAGAATTAATTTTCTTTCAAATTGTTCTACTAACTATAGAGAAAAATACTTTGAAGGAGACATTTCTTTTCTAGAAGACTATAGAACTCTATTTCCACGTACCCATTTCCAATGAGAGCAATAAAACACAGAATTACTTGGAGTCATAGCAGTTAATACTCCAATTTGAAAACGGTCATGCTTTATATGCAAGAGACCAGTATTAACCAAGGGAAATTATGAGGTAGTTTAGTAACTGCACGTTTCTGTAACCTACTTGTAAATATTAGTTCAGAGTAATTCAAGTTTACAATTAATTTTTACTTTAATGAAAAAATTGCAACACCTGTAAACAACAGGATTTTGTCATATGCTGAAACAGTATGATGTATTATTATGCTCTCAGAACAATTTCACTCAAACTGGAAAGGAATGGTGTTGCTATAGCTCTTTTAAAAGACTTGCAGGGGGTGGAGAAGGGAGTAAATGTTGCCTCACAGCCTGTTCACAGTTCTTAGTAAGATTTTATAAACTTGACTGCACAAAACATCAAATACACAGTTTATATCAGACCACTGCTAAAACAAACAAATCAAGACTGCAAGCAGAATACATCTAAAAGGAAGCATATATAGGGAAAGGTGTCACCACATCTGGAAACATTCGGATATCTGCTCACAGTTGACATACTGCTTATTGCATTGCAGCAATTTTTGAACACCTGAAGGTGCCAAATCATTATCCAAATGCATACAGAGTGGTTATTAATATAAGAAATTGAAATCAGAGAAGTTATATTGAAGAGAAAGAAACAAACATACCAAATCTAGAACAGAGATTGCTGGCACAGCAGTCTGCTGCAGGTAGTAAGAAAGGGGAAAAAAAGAAAGATGCAGTGAAAATAGAGATAGGTTAGATTTGTACTATTTCAAAAGCATTTTGTTAAGTTAGATGCTTTAGAATGAGGAACTGAATTCACATAATTCTGAAATACAGAAAAGAATCAAATAATCTGAAATTTTTATTTGCATTGGTTTGACTCATTCTAAAGCTCAGTAATTCTCCAGAAATGTTACTTACTGCATCTCTAGTAGAACTGTAACAGTGAAATGTAACCAAAAAAGCAAATTTCAGTTTGACAACTGTTATTTTTTAGTTTCAAAATGTTCCAAAATGCTGGAAGAACTTTGTGCATAAATAATATTTAAATCCAGCACTTGCAGAGAAGACTGATAAAATGTTATGCAGTACAACTGGCTTTCTATTAACAACACAGGGCTTTTTTCAGCCTTGCTACAAGCAAAATTTCAAAGGCATTGTTTGTTAAAATGGCAGTTTTACATGGTTATTTTAATGGCCATAGGTAACTGCCTACATGCTACAAATTACATGTTAGCGATGCTGGGCTTTAACATAACCTGTTTGATGAAGATACATTTAGCTTTTCCTTTCTTCAGTTTCCAAGTCTGAGGTATCTGTTGTTTTACACAGCAATAAAGTTAGCCACAAGAGAAGGAAAACAATGCAGACTAGAGCAAATACGAGAAGAGCGTAAGAAACCAAGCTGCCAAACCCATCCTGAAACTCAAATACTACTCAAGCCAATAGCTATTTCTGAATGTCAAAATAAACATATCCAAACATTTCTCAAGAACTAAAAATTGCTTATCACAGAATTAAGTCAATTTTTCAAGACAGACACTCAGCATATTACAGAGTTAGTTTTTAAGCCTGTCAAATCATACCTTTTGGTATGTAACTTTGGTATCTGTGCTATTATTCAGAACATAAATGTAAGTTTTCTTACAGAATCCTTTTCTAGTAGATTCTGAAAGACAACAGCAAAGTGATAAAAACTTCATCATACTATTCAGTTGTCTGAACATATTATGAGCTTTTTCACAGTGTTGAACAAACTAAGGTAAGCAAACCTTGTCAGACACTGATTAAACTGAACACCATGAAAAATCCAGATATGTATGACCTGGAGACAATGTGTAGTAGTTACAACGTCTAAAAACACACAGCTCAATGTAATGCTTCCCTCTCCATGCTGTTGGGGTCACCACTGAGGTGGTGGTAAAGACAGAGTTAGCAGCTTTATTTGGAAGCAGATTAGCAAGGTGGAATCTCAGTTCAGTTCACTGTACTCTGGAAACAGCATGCTTTCAGTGGCTGTATTCATATGCAAGATGATAAATGAAAAAGTTTTTAAGGATAAGTATATTTTGGAGAAAGGTACAAAATCACATTATTTTGTTCCTGATTCTTCTAGAGACTTTCATAACTTCAAATGTTTGTGCTTACCTTCCTGTAAGTGAACTCCTGCCATATTTAACCTTCTAATACTACTCCAGGTTCATAATAAAATTCCTTTATCCAAAGGAAATTTCTTTCCTCACAACCTGAAGAGTAAATTCAACAAATCCTCTTTGCAGTCTCTAACAGGTACCTAAGATACTTTCATAAAACATCTCTTAAACGATGAAGCCACTGTAAGTTAGCAGTTTTAAGATTCAAGTTATGTAAGAAAGCTTCATTCTCCTTTACTCTATGAGAACATCGCAACACTTGGACAAAGCCAGAAAACCCACATGATATGTATTTACAGTACTTCTTTCTAGAAAAGATTATCCACTTTTACCCTTGCTCTTCTTTCTGCCTCCAGTCGCTGCATGATGAGCATAGTATCCACATCATCATCCTCCTCTTCATCATCATCTTCATCCTTTTGCTTTGATTCTTGAAGTCGTTTTTGGAACTGCCACTCAAGCATGAGTTTGCGGAGGCGGTCATTTTCTTCTGCTGTACGATCAGGCTTGTTCTGGAGCTCCTGAATCTCTTTACTCAGCATGTCCACAATGTGCATCTGTTGCTGCTTCTCCAGTTTCTCCTTAGCATCCCGTTTCCAGGGATCTGGAGACAAGCTATCACTAGAGGACAGTTCTTCCTTGCTGATTGTAATGTACTGTAGATCTCTCCGCTCAATAGTCCGAGGCTGCTGTTGGGGCTGTAACTCTCGAATGACTGTTTCTTGAGACCTCTGCAAAGTTGAAGGTTTTTCTGATTTCACTTGCTGAAGAGGAGTAGGGGGAAGCACAGGCTGAGAACGCATTTGGCCCAGTTTTCTCTCCTGCTCACGACGTTTCCTTTCTCTTTCTTCTTCCAAGCGTGCCTTCTCCTTTTCATACCATCGCTGATGCTCTTCTCTTTTTTTACGCTCAGCAGCAGCTACCTGGGAAGATGCTTGTGCTCCTATCTGATTTGGGGGAGGAGGGGGAGGTAGCGGCAAATCCATTTGTAGTTCATCGAATTCAGCTGCATAATGCACTGGAGGAGGCGGTGGTGGAGGGGGAAGATCTGTTCTGATGGGCTGAGAAATGGCTACTGGAGTTGGCTGGTTAGTAGCTGGAGTTTTCCAACGGCCTGGTCCACTTTTAGCTAAGCAAGAACCAGGTGAGACTGGTTTGGATGAATGGTTCAGGTGTTCTTGACTAGATGTGCTAGAATCCACAGATGAATTCATCCACTGGTCGCTGTCTGATTTGCGATCGATGTACTCTACATCCTTCCGTATAACAACTTCCAAACGACTCCTCTCTGGCTGGAAAACTTTATCTCGGAGTTCTTCCTGGGAACGAGCCACACGCTGAAAAAAAATAAACACAGTATGTATTCCATAGTTCATCTATACTAAAACGTATTTTAAAATGGCTCACAAACCACATTCTCATTTCTGAAGGTAATTACTTGTAGTGAATTTCTGTATTTCTATGCCCACTAGTTTCCCAAAACCTCATCCAAGTCACAGAAGACATCGGAACCTCTGAAATGTCTGGAAATCTGGACTGGAAGGAAAGACAAATGCAAAAAGGAGCTTAAGCTGAAAACTTCCCCAGCTTGTACAATTTCTCAGGACAATCCCCGACACCTCCTCCCCAACATGTAAGCACAAGAGTTCTGGCAGCTCAGGCATAACAGCTCTCCCATTCAGCCTTCATCTGGCTTGACTAAACATTTTTCCTATTGGGAAGGCAAACAGAAAGGCTGCTGAAACACAAGGGAGCCTCTGCCCACTCTCCCCAATTAACAAGCAAGATGACCCAGGGGAAGCTCTCATTATTACAACACCATTCAGGGGTAGGGGATCTGGGCAGTCAGGTCTACTTCCACCTGCTCTGGGGCACAGGTGTACTATTGTGGTTTTGTAATTTTTCTTTTGGTGCCTTAAACACGAAGTCTTTTTTCATACTAGCTCAGTTTCTTGCTGCATTGCACAGGTCCCGTGAAGAAATACTGGACTATGTACATTAGGTACGCTGAACAAATCATGTACCGATTATTAACAACTGAGAGAAGACTCATAAAGCAAATTCCTTCTCTCTTTCCTCCATCAATGACCTCAACCATGACCTCTAAAGAATGCCTTCTTTGAGATGAACAAGTGTATTTTTTATGCTCTATTAGTCCAGCAGAGCTGAACACACAGCTATTTGTGTTTGATTTGCTGTAAAGATGCACCTAGCCAAAAGTTTGCTAATGCCTTCAGAACAGTAAACAGGCATTTTACAGCAGTGCGTAGCTCATGGCAGCTTTTTTGCAAGCCAAGCTCTCAATGCAAAAAATAAAAGGATATTCTAAAACAGTTTTTTATATAAGAAGTTTCTTTTCCTCTTATTTTCGACCTAAAAGAATTCTTTTATGGAGGGGAAAAGAGTACACTTTCAGTGATTTTAAGGAGGCTTCTAGCTGTTAACTTGATGAAAATGCGTTTCTGCATTGCATTCAGCCTGAAGACTGTAGCTCAAATCAGCATTTGCCAACAACCTTAACACACGGGTTTCAACTCATCAGTTTTAACTACCTCATCGAAGCTACTCACTTAAGCTTGTTTTAAGCATGGGTGAGATGCAGGTCTAGGCAGCAATTCATTCCATTAATACAAATGGGTAGGAACCATTCTCTGTTGGTGCTAGCCTTGCCCTGTCCCACCATTGACAGAGTGCCTAGACCTAAATAATCCAGCCAAGATTCTGTGAGATCAAATCACGAAATGTGAAGTAGAATGGAAATTTGGCAAAATATTTACATAGCTATTTTCCACAGTAATTTAATCTGCAGCCCTCTCCTTCAAAATTACCATCCTACTTTGAATACAACACCTGTTTTGTTAATTAGAATTTGATAACTGTAATACTGTAAAAAAGAAAACACCAAAAAAACCAAACAACCCACAAACCAAAACCAACAAAACCCACCCACAACCAACACCTTCCCAAAAAAAACCCAACCCTTTTATTCAATTTACTTTTACTGACTTTGTTTGCTGCTACATGTAAGAGTAATCAATAATCAATCCTTAATTTGATTCTATGACACAATCTCAAGATAATTTACTTGACACTGCTTTCCAAAAGTAAAACATATTGAGTCTGGTGTAAGGCTCTGCTTTTAGCACAAATTAACAAAAGGTGGGGTGGGGAAGGTTTCTCTGTGTATTTTTTAAGTCTCTGGTTGATTAGAGAAAAAAGATGATCCCATGACTGGATTTAGTTGCTAGATTTTAGAGAAAAATCACAAAACATTTTACAAGACAAACACTGCTACAATCTACATCT
This sequence comes from Eubucco bourcierii, assembly GCA_013396675.1. Lineage (NCBI taxonomy): Eukaryota > Metazoa > Chordata > Aves > Piciformes > Ramphastidae > Eubucco > Eubucco bourcierii. Next base: position 62,761 of record VWZE01016327.1, on the reverse strand, counting down.
CATTGTCTCTAATGGGATTAAAATGTCCTAGATAACAGGTCTGCAGAACACGCTAAAAAATTCTAAGTAGGAAAACCCCTTCCACCCCCCATAACAAACCAAACAAATCCCAAACAAACAAAAAAAGCATGGCTTCTCAATCTGTGACAATCTTGGCAGTACAGTTGTTCTCCTCTCCATGGTACAGCTTATTTTAAGCAGCTCAAATATTACAGACCTGACTGTTCTGCAAAAATTTCTCCAGTCGTCCAAGAATGAAAACCAAGCAATTATTTGCTTTTTTTCTTACACTGAAATAAACTATTTCTCACCTGCATTGTACTATTGATCGAATGATTACTTTCTGCCTGGACCTGTGGTTTTTCTTCATAATTTGGCCACTGACTTGGAGTTGGACCCATTCGATCCTGGGACTTTGAAGCTGGGAATGTGAAATATTCTCTAGTGTACGTCTGTGTTGGGATGGGATAAGCTTCAGGTCGTGAGGGTAGAGGTTGTTCCTGAAAAAGGTAGAAAGAACAGAAGGTAGACTTTTCTTATCATACAAATCTGTATGGAGTATTTTTCTAAACATGCATTTTCAATTTTTTTTTTTTTTGGCTCATAGGAGCATTATTTTTCTTGAGCAGAAGGCTGTTTAGTATCAAATAAAATTGTGGTTATGACGCATGTTTTTATGTTTTGAAAACAAGTATGCAGTATTGCACAAACCTAAGATGACACAGGAACAACTTCATGTGCAAATTTAGTAAAATCATTCGAAGCTGTCTCAATCTTTCATTAGCTGTAAAAAGCAAACCCCCTACCCAGTCACTAGGCACCAGGATTATGTTCAAATAGTTAAGGCACTGGTTTGACTCAAGCATGCTGATGCTACGAAAGTTTAATAGCCAGCATTTTGTTTGCCACTTCTGACCTCTGTACAAAGATTTCCAGTAGAGACAGAGGTTATTTTGGTGGTAGTTCCAGATGCATAAGCATTCTTCCCCCCGGGGCTTGGAGGCTGATCTGTTGGAAAATTAAAGGAAACATTTACATGACTGTTAATAATAATTGACACAACTTAATAATAGCATTCACAAAATAAGTATGATTTTTCCTTTGAATAGTTATAACAAGAGACTTGCTCCACATGTTACTACTATGTTGGCACTTTAAACTTAATCCATTTTGTAAAGCAATCGCCCCCTTTTTGAATTCAAACTACCGGAGGAGGGATCTACCTCCAAAGAAAGGATAATCTTTCTTACTTGCTACGTTGGGACTGGAGCGATGATCGGCTCGGTTCTTCATTAATCTGTCATCCCCTGGCAGTTTCTTTGGTTCGCTGTACTCTGTCCACGGCAACTGAGGGCTCTCAGGTGACCCGCTTTGAGTGGAGTTGTTATAGAGCTCAAAACCTTCACTCTTTGGTCGGGGTTTACCTGAGCCACGGCGGTCAGAAACTGTAACAGTTGGATATGCATTTTCCCCCTTTCACTTAAGTTAACTACTGTCTAGCATATTCTTTTTCAAGCCAGAGCTACCTTGGATTTATAATTCAAAATGAGTTTCCGGTAAAGCAAATGATGGATTTAAAAATCCTTACTTCTTCAGATATACAATCTCCCTCTTCAACTAACTATACATGATTCCTTTGAATTGTATGCTTCAAAGGAGCTTTTGAAAAACGTACTACGGTATCTGGAAAAGCCAAATGTGCTTTCCTGAAAAGTCTCTTGTTGACTCTCAGACATATGGCATCTGGGCTGTAAACTGTGATTATAAGGATTTACTCTTTTAACCCATTCTTTTCTATCCTGTGCTTCTACTCTATATGTAAGAAAATGTCTTTCCTTACAAAATTCTTTCCTTAACAACATTATTTTACATAATCTATACATGCCTTTTATTAGTTTACTTAAGTAAGATAATAAAATATAGCACTGGGAAAATATCTAATAAATTTGTGTGAGGAGGCATGGAAAGGTAAAATACATTGCTAGTTACTAGACTAGCACAATGTTCATTCGTTTTTAAACATCATTTGACTTTATGTAATGAAAGGAAATGCTTATTTTCTGTCCAAATTTGTTTATTGTCTGATTTAGAATTTTGCTAACATTTGTCAAGCTACTGCAAAGTATTGTAATTTCTGTGTTCTAAGATAATTAAAGCTCTTATCAACGTAATTAATAATAGTATTTTTACCTCTTTGCATCATTGGGGATGGTTGGTTAAGTAGTGTTGCCAGACCATGGTAAATTGCTCCTTGTTTTGCTACTTCCAGTGTTACTACAGAACCTGTCCTAGTCATAAGCTCTGCTGCCCTGCAACAGAAACCAAAACAAATGAACAAAATTAAATCAAGCCATGGGTTACTTAGTTCTCCTTATTATTAGTTCGTATACCATGATTTCTTACAGTTATCCTAATAGTATTTTGACAAGAATGATTTTCTGATTAATAATTAAAATCTCTTAAATAGAAGACTAGAAGATATACTCATTAAATAGACAATATCTACAAGGCAAATATTCTTAAAAGGTCAGAGCCAAAAATATTTACAATTCAAGACAAATAATGTTTGCTCAAAACTAAAGCCCAAATATAGATAACCCCTGTCACATACAGAAAATACTACATCAAGCTAAACTAGGGCTACTTACAGACATTTATAAAAAGCCAAGATGAAGCCTGACATATAAAACCCCCCAAGCTTCACACCTTTTCAATAAATTATTAACCTAGCATTTTCTTCATGTAAAAATACCCAAGGAAAGCATTCCATACCTTTCCTGGGATAAGCCCACCAAGCTTCGTCCATCCACACTGAGCAACTGATCCCCTGCAGCCAGACGACCATCCTGAACACACATTTGAGAAAGAAGACAACTCATACAAAGCTAATGTGGTCTAAATCGAAACAATTATTAATACATACTAGCGAACAATGGATTTGAAAGCATTTCCAAAGGATCTTTCTATCTTTGAATTTCTTATGTTTAAGAGTGTTACTAACCACATCTGCAGCACCTCCTTTCACAACAGACTTGACATATATTCCAAGTTTGTCTTGACCAGCACCCTACAGAGAAAGAGACATTAATTTATTACATTTGATTTTTTGAGCAGTGCACAACATAAAACAGAATTTTATATGCTAGTTCTCATTACCTGCATATATTCCCAAACTGTGGGGGGGAAAAAAAATGTATAAAAAAAAGTTACCTTAATATTTTAATATTAGACCAACTGAACCTCCAAGCACTGTTAGAAGCAAAGAGTGTCTGGTCTTAACACAAGCTTGACTAAGGAAGAAAATATCATAACTAAGACTATTTATACTTTTGAAGTTTGTTCAAATCCTCTTCTAATAAAAAAACCCCAAACACTTAATTGCACTTTAAGTGCAAGTTACTATTTTTTATACCTCTGTGTATTTTGTTCAAAAAGCCTGAAGTGTTTCCCTTGCTAATACCCAAATGAAACAAGGTAAATTGCATAATATAAAAAAAGAACAGAAATGCTTTTTTACATTTGTCAGGACTGTAAGGCAGCTAGTGTGAAGGAACAAACAGTGCCTCTAGTTTTACAATAAAAAAAATATATTCAGTATTATAAACAATGTGCCTTTTAGAGTCAGAGCCAATATTTAAGTCTACTGCAAAACCATGCAATTTTGTTCAAACACCTGTCCCAAAGGATTTCACTAATTTGAAAGGACTGTTAACGGTGAACTTAATGTGAGACAACCAGTAGATTCAAGACCAGAGAACATAAGCATCTATTCAAGCCATGCTGTTGTGTCATCCACATGCTCCAGTTTACAAGACACCACACAGATCAGTCTAAATGTTAGTATCAGAAATCTCTAAATTGTCACTTATAATGTAAGATGACCACTTGTGATTTATTATCTACTAGAGAAAAGAGTGCCATTTTACTCCATGAGTCACTTGGAAGAAGGGTAACTAATTAGTAAGTTGCCAGCAGAACACACTGTTTAATGTAATTTTCTAAAGTAACCCCCAAGCTGCTTTCATATTGAATACAAAACCTCCTCTTGCTTCCCCCCACTCCGCCCCCTGCCAGTTTTTGCAACTCCTGGCAGCAAAAGCATTCATTGCTCCCACTATTATAATAAAGTAAAAAAAAAAAAATTACAAAAATCAAAGTGAAGTCAGGCACTAGTACTACACAGAGTTTTCTAAGTGTGAAAGACTTATTTTTATTCATTAAATCATGAGTTAATGCCAAATGTTTACTCAAAATGTACAGAAAAGGAATTGCTTTGAGTCCAGTAATTCCAGATTAACATTTTATATGTCCACATTTTTTATAATTACTTAATATGTATTTAAAGGAAACAGGAATGAAAAAAAAATCAACAATACAATCTGAAGAAAGACCACTACTTCCTTTGTCTGGAAAGAATATAAAAGCAATTAAAGAAAATTTAGTTATTTTCTTGTTTTTTAAAGGGCTCCACATGAAGACCAAGGTAACTGCAGAAGTCACGAGAAAAGAAGTCAGGAGATATCTAAATAAATATAATGAAAAAATGAAATCATGATTCACAATCTCCTTTTTTCCCCTAGGCAACAAAGTAGCACATTGGCAAGAATGACCTGGTTGACAGAACACCTGTACTTCCAAGACAGATGTGGCAAGACCAAGAGTTCTTCAAGACTAAGTTGACAAGGTAAGAAAGATACCTTCTTACCCTGAAGGTGTCCTTGCATATTAATAACAGGCTCAACAATGGACAAGAAGTTGTTCATTTTCACAGTGAATGGAAGCTGTCAGAGAAAGTCCTAAATGAGCGTTCTGCTTACCATGTGTTCCAGCAAAAAGGTAAGGAAAAATGTACTAAATTTACCGTATAGAAAATTTATCAAGTATGTCAAACCCAACAGTTATAGAAAGGCCATATGATGCTGAATATTGGAGAAATAATGGAAGGAAGACGTTTTTCACCAGTTCAGATGTGAAATAAGGGAACAGTCCCCATCAGGGCATTGTCAGCAAAACCACTTACTACCTCCTCTTGTGGGGAAATGAAAGTAAAGATAATTTGGTTTATATGCTTCCAACCACTAAATGTAACCACCTAGAGGCAAGCTCATTTAGAGCAAAATAGTCATATGCACCCACACTTGAATTATAACCTCACACATCACATAGTTATATGTAATTGAAGGAACTAAATGGCAACTTCTCTTAGAGGCCAAACTGATGAAGACTAACTAGAAACCTCTGAAGCCACCTTGTTTTGGCACTGCTTTTATTCAGTCCTGACTTCAAAGAACGCTAGCAAGAATCTCATCCCTTTGGGTCCAGGAATTCAGACAAATGTCTGCCTTACACACTCCAAGATTAGGCGAAAATACTAAGCCTTTGGAAGAGCACTGCCACTTAAACACAGCACACATATTAATCAAGCAGTTTTGTGATCGTGATTTTGGTAATTATTGATTACATTACACATTATATCCACCACCATTCCTAGGCTTGACTATGATTGTTAGTACATATTGAATGAAATTGAAACCTTCTGTTTAAGCCCGTGTATGCTGGTTTGCTGATAGTGTTGAGAAACATTTGCAATTGTATAAATAACCATATAGTACTTTCTAAACTGAATTTAACACCTGAATAAAGATTTTTTTTTTTTTATTCACTGTTTTCAGAGCCATCTTCACATATCAGTTCAAGTATTCGGAAGCCAACAGAACCAGCGGAAAAGAATAAATAAAACAGGAACCACCATGGTCACTAAGAATTGAGAAGGTTAAAATTTAGAAAATATTTTTTAATTCTGACTACTCTCTTACAAAATGACACCAGCAGAACCATGAGGATAACAAGGATGATCAGAAACAGAACAGCTCTCTGGAGGGAACCAACTTAATAGACATGCACTCCTCAGCAACAGTCACGCAAGTTAAGTTCTATGGGATTACAAGCGTCACAGATTTTACTACTTATTACCTACCTGATCAGTAATCATTCTTACTCATACTATTGCTACTAATGTATTTTAAAAAGTAAAACATAAAACCAAACCAGAACAGAACAACAATGACAACAAATTACCAAAAGATTTTTCCATAGGATTTCATAATTAATTTGGGGAACTGCCAAGAAGAAAACTACTGTAGATACTGAAGTGTAAATACACTCAAAAAAGATCACAGATTCACGTTATGGCACTTCAAGTGCTTTCACAGAATAATAACAATTTAAAAAACCCAACTAAACAAACAATCACCACTCAGATTATAACACTCTGAAAGGAATTCTGGAGTTACAGAAAGCTACACTTGTTATGTTCCTTGGGAGAAGTCAGATCAGATTGATTTCTGTTCTATACTCTTACAGCAATTCTTTGTTACAGTTTGAATGATTTGACATTTTATCCTTTGATCCTTTTTTTTTTTCACGTTTTAATGAAGTCTATACAATTAGTCAGACCCATCCCTATTCTTTTGAGAGATGTTACAAGCAGATGTGTTAGCTCTAAGTCATCCCTGTTCTTTTGAGAGATGTTACAAGCAGATGTGTTAGCTCTAAGTCATCTCACTTAATATAAAACCAAGGAATTTTGAAAGCACAGAAAATTATTTTAAAATAAATCTCCACTCATAACATGCGAGAAAATCTTTATCAGATATCACAACTACTCACATATTATCAGGACAGATGAGTGTCTGCTCTGCCTAATTCACATGCCATTTATTATATTTCTAACAACATGCCTGTGCTCCTATGTTTAAGGAAACTTCTCACTAAGCATGCTCGAAGTTAAGTTGTCGTCTTCCTTCAACATTCGCCCTAAGCTTTATAGTTATTTGAATACAAATTCTTAATTTCTATTGAAATATACATTTTGTCTGATTTTTCTTTGGGTTCACCTTCCAAAAGACTTCATTAGAAGAAAATGTACAGTTATTAAGAGGGCAAATATGTAGCTAGCCATGCATACTAAGCTCCAAAGTGAACAAATTTTCATGCACATGACATGGATTTTTCTCCTGTCATTAAAGTAGAACAGGTTTCTTTGTAAACTGCTTATTAAGTTGCATTCCTTTGGAAGAAAAGCAGAAGTCAACATCATTAAAACTATTCTCCTACAAACCAACCACTGCAATGGCATCTCTCTACCAGTAACGACAACACAGTAAACACACTCTTCATTTTATTTTCCCTAATCTTGAATACCAAAAGCATCTGTATCTGTAAAGACGTTAGTCCAAACAGAAAAACACTACTGTAGAGAAGATAGGTAACTGTGTATAAAAAGATGGTTTATTCATATCCCCTTCCCCCAAATATACTGCAACTCACAGCACTTTTTCTCTAATATATATAGTCAAATAAACTTCCTATTGCTATCAATCTACCTGGTTTCTTCCACACTTCAAGCAACTTTTCCCTCTTACAGAAAGTGAAAGGACAGTACCCTTTTGAGCAAGAATTTGGGAAATCCTTCTCTGTTAATTAATAATTTAAGGAAAACTTCCAAGGTGTATACCTGGAAAAAAATCCATTAACTTACTGCTGCGGTTTCACCTCACCCAGGCGACTGTTCCTGAACTGAACTAAGTAAGCCTAACACCCTGCTCTGAAAACCTCCTTTGTTAGCTTTAAATGATATTTGTTATTGTTACAAATATAACTTGTAACAGTACACATAACCAAAGCAGAGAATCATAGACAAAGAAGTTTTATAAGTATAAGCTGACCAGAATTAAACTGAAGAAAGCAAACAGAATATTTAAAAATACTGATATCTGAAGTATGATATAGTTAAGCTTCACAATGAGAAACTCTTCCATTTTGTGCTTTTACAACACAATTAAATAATCACTACAAAAAAACAACCTAGATCATAAACACTGTCTAAAGTACAGTGAACTAAACTTGGAGGGCAGGAGTGGTGCAATATTTACACATTACACTCCTTAAAAAAGTTATATTAAATTAGTTATAATGACACTGGGAGTGCATTCAGAATATCAGAAAGAAATTCACCTGCCTGCTCCCATGCTGTCTTGGGCTTAGACCTGTCCAGGCACTGTGCTGGGACAGGTCCTACAACAAGTAATACTTCAATGTTAAGCTGACTCCCATCCTCAGTCCCAAAGAAAAGCTTTGTTTTCAAACAAATCGGTTTCCTCCAATTTTCTACATCACAGCATAACTGTTTGTAACCATACAGGAGAAGGGGATGCTAGGAGGGGTCTAGATCAGTAAGGTGGGGCTACATTATTCATGTTAGAGCTGTTGAGCCAACTTTCATCAGGTTACAGCAACTGTACACCTGTGCTAACAGATGTGTAATTGTCAAGGGCTGTGAATATATAGGGCAAACAGTAGGTGGGCTTTTCACATCGGACCTCAAATGGGGCTTTTCCCTGTTACAAATTTAAAAGCTCTCTTTAAGAACAAAACCAAGAGCCAGTAATTGTACAGTAGTTAAACGTAAGAACATTCATGAACATTTAGAGCACACCTGTGAGATTACACCAGAGAAGCTGCCTTTAGAATAACCAATAAAGAAAGCGCTAAAGGAGTCTGCCCTAACAGATTATTTCAGGTTAAACACTGTTTAAGTAATTCCCAAACAGGTTAAACCACAATGCAATAAAATAATCAGTGTTTCTCTGCTGCAGCCTTAGACTCCATTATTCAGCGAGATTTTTAACCCAACAATTTAAACTGTTCAAAATTCATAAATCCTACTATAGGTCACCTATTGACTTGTCATGCAGCTCTGAGCAGGAGCAGTTCTCTGCAGAGCAACAGTACTCTAGTGGAAGGTTAGTGCCAAAACAAATGTAAACCCAAAAAAAAAAAAAAAAAAGGACACTTGCAATGCAGATTCCCATGCACAGGAGTAAACTACACAGTGGAAAAACATTTTCATTTTAGATTTCTGATAGCTTGCATGGCAAGCATACCTAAGAGACACTTCCCAACTTCACCAAGGACCACTTGTTTCCCTTCTAAATATAAAAATTACAAATTATCCTAACTTTAGCAAGGCATGGGGATGCATAGCTTATTTAGAACTGAAGTAAATGCATCTTGTTATAAAAACAACAAAACCCACAAACGAAAACCAACACATCTTTACTGATGTGCTGACACAATGGGATAAAAACATCCCTCTTTTTTTCCAGGAAGGTTTCCACTTAGGTGTGTAAGTGAAAACATCAAAAGGCTCTTGCAAATTGTTTTCTCTGTGGTTGGGTTTATAAGTCTTTAAAATGGATAAGTAGCCAACACACAGGGAGCTGAGGAAAACTACTAGGTCTATTACCCAGATGCCACATATTTGCATGAGATGCAATACCTGTATAAAGTTTTTACCATCTTCCACTTTAAGTAAGTAATTTAATGCCATAAAACAACACAAGTTGAAAGATGCTAACACACAGCGCTTACAAGTATGGCACACAATTAAGTTTAGTCAGAGGAGAAGAAGAATACCAAATTTGCTGTGACTTACAGGCTGCTGCAGAAATTCTGTGACAATGGGCAACTTTTACATTTCAATATAATTTTAATAGATCTAAATCTGTTTGGGAGCTAAAGGCAAACACAATACATTTCTGCACATGAAAGTCCTCTTAGAACTGCAATTCAGGTCTTTATCCTAAATTGAAATGGAGAAAAAAAAAAAGTGTGACAAGACTACCTTGCATAAAGTAAACATAAAACAGGCCCTCCTCATTGAGAACAAAAGAGGCTACATGTCAAGAGTATAAATAAAAAACTGAAATATCAAACACTACCAATTAATCCAGCAATTACAACTCAACAGAAGTTATTTTACCTTAAATCTGACTTCGTTGCATCTGTGTGACCCACACACTGCGTAACAATACTTGAAATGGGACAGACGAAACATAAGCAAGTTTTTAGAAAAGAGGACTAGTTTCTGTTGTGCTAGCCTGATTTCAAATAGTTATCACAGAAAAGCCATGTTCAGAAAAATCTTACAGGATGAAGTCTAAAATAACAACCTGAGAATATAAATGAAAACAAGGAAATAAAACAGAGCAATTTTTATACTTCATTATTACATATGTGAATAATGCTGACGATTCACACCAGCACTGTTTAAAGGTCTGTACTGTTTTTTAGTCCATACAAATCTAGCTCTTTATTTGAAATTAACTGAAAACTTCAAATAATTGAAGTGATACTAATTAGGCTCTGTTTTAGTGTAAGCATTGATCAACAATGTACAGTTGCATTGCAATCTAATGAATACAAGGAAAACTTAATTAGAACAAGAGATGGATTTTTCTGGTAGCTTGTAGTTGAATTGACAAGAGATCTTCTCAAACAACTGAGGAGACCCTCCACACAGTTTGACACTGAAAATTCTGTATCTGAAGTCTACTAATGCAGAAAGTATTGTAGTTCAACTCCTAAATACTATAAAACACCTAAAATAGTGATTAATCTTGAAAACACTACAAAATGATCAGAGAAAATTGTGGTGTACCCCTTCTAGTAATGAAATTGAGTTTTTATAAAATATTTAATTATTTGTTCCTCAACAATTTTTTTTTCAGAACGTAACACCATGATCTGTAAGAACAAACTAAAATCGTAGAATATATACCTAAACCATATAGCAATGTGTAGAAGTACTAAAATAGCAACATGTGTAAGTACTAAAAGACAATTTCATGGATGAGAAAGAAGTAGTTTGTATGTGCAAGACAAAAAAAAAAGTGGTAGTTTGTTTCAGAGTATTTTTTAATCATTCCTCCAACACACTGAATCAAAGAAAAAACAATTAAAAAAACTTACCAAAACACACCCCTAAAGACCCAAAACAAACAACCCACCCACACAAAAAAAATTTCCCCATCAAGTCTTAATACACTTCCAGTATCAATAGATGCTCATCTGAAAATATAATCAAAGCCTGAAACGGAGCACAGTTAACCAGCTGGAATTTCAGCCAGAGCGTCTGTCTCTTTAAAAAAAAATAAAAAAACAAAATTCTAGACAAATGTTGACAATATAGGTCAGAGCCATGGCACTGACACAGGGTGTGTGGGGGAAGTAATTAAAAAAACCTGTCCAATGCTAAATTCCCTCATTAAAACAAAACTTGGAAGGTGAAGACAGTAACAACCCTCCCCAAATATTAGCTATGCATCACAAGACCTCACCCTCAAAGACATCTGAAAATTTGCTGGGAGCAGGAGGATGGAAGAAAACAAAGTTGATAGAACAGTGCCAAGTTAATCATGCACTGAAAGCAGTAAAAAACCCCAAACTCACACAAAACAATAATAAAACCCCCAACCAAAACCCAAACAACACCTCCCACAAAAGAAACCCCAAAACTCGACAAACAACCTAACAACAACAAAAAAACCCAACCACAAAAACAACAGCAAGAAATCACAAAAACATGCTCTAGGTAAGATTTCTGGTAGATAAAAGGTATGCAAAAATTTCAAACCTATTGTCCAAAAGGGTATTTGACCTTTATAAGCCTGGCATGAATCTCAGTTTGACTACAAAAACTATGTCATGTTAAAGAAGTCAAACTACCGAGCTGGATAATGCAATCTAACTTCAGATTTTGAGATAGCCTAACAAGAAGCAATTTTCCATCACATACATTTAACATCTGGGTCACTTATCAAGCAACACATTGGTGTACAGTAGTCCATACATGTTTTCACAATTAACATTATTTTGCAAGCCCCTCTGTGGTGAGTTAAGAACTTCTCCCCCTCTACCCACCCTTGGAATTCACCAGACCAGCTCGGACACCTTGGAAGTAAGATAAAGTTGTATTTACAGCAAAGCAAAATTTACAAGCGTGTACAAGTATTTACAATTATATACAAATTAGAAATAATACAGAAATCCAAATTCCCTCCCAGACAAAGAAACTGCCCAGAAGGAGTTCAAAGCCTCTCTCTTTCTTTTTCTTCCCAGACAGAAATCAAAACAACCAGCAAAGCTTACTTGTTATCTGACAAAGGACAAGTGAATAGATCCAGTGCTTCGGAGTGAAGGTGGCAAAAGAGGGACAAATTATTTACATTTTGGCTTTTTTTCTCTCTTTTAGCAAACGAATGAATGATACAGATTTCATCATTGTTTTCTCCTCACAGCCAATGATCTAATTTCTCTCATTAAAATATTCCAATTAGCCTCAAACCAGCACACCTTCCTTGCTCTTAGCAAGACTGCACTCAAAATACTGTATTTGCTTAAAAATTACTTTGTAATTTTTTTTTAGCTCTACCTCTTCTTTTTCCATAGTCTTCAGCTGCTTCTATGGAGTAATCAGACCAATAAGAAAAATAAATACTACTCTTCCATCCAAAGAATGTAAACTTGAGTATGTGCAAGACTACAGTAGAAACTAATTGATAAAAAATGACAATTAAAAGAAAGTATTTAAAGGGAACAGATCATATTACTAGTGTTTCTAAGTCACAAGATGAGTTTTGTAACACCTTCTTGTCAGTGACAAACATTGGAAACTTCAGCTCAGACAGATTACATCAGCTGTAAAATAAGAGTAGGCTGTATAGCGCAACTGTGTATCAAGTAGCAGTTTGAATAACAGGAACATCCACCAGATTTAGTCTTCCTGACGGCAGCACAACAGCTATCCCACCAGCAGGTGACTCAAATCAACACAAAAAGCACTAAAAGCAAACAAAAAGAAATCCTGCCTGCTCCTCATTCCAATTTGGTATTTGCTAGCCATAACAGAACAGCAGAAAGAGCTGTCAGCTCCTTCTACTGAGTGTCAACACACAGTTGGGTTCCCAGGCAAGCCACCCATGTAGGGGCCTGCCACCACTGGCATGTTGGCCTGAAGATGCTGAAACACCATGTAGCCTCACTGGTACCTGAATCTAAAGGTAGCAGAGCACGAATGAAGGTATGCCTGTTGACAAGATGGTAACAGTCAAGCTACTTCTACTCTAAACCATCATGCCCTATAACTAAGTTCAGTCAATCACAAACTAGCTGTACTTTCTGCAAGGTTAGTAATCTTGCAATTCTAACAGATCTGTAGGGTGACCTAGTTATTTCAATACCTATACTCAGCACTGGTTAGGCCACACCTTGAGTACTGTGTCCAGTTCTGGGTCCCTCAATTTAAGAAAGATGGTGAGGTGCTTCAACTTGTTCAGAGAAGGGCAACAAGGTTGGTGAGGAGGCTGGAGCACAAGCGCTACGAGGAGCAGCTGAAGGAGCTGGCGTTGTTCAGCCTGGAGAAGGAGGCCAAGGGGAGACCTTACTGCTCTCTAAAAGGAGGTTGAGGGTGGACAGCAACTACCAGGCGGGGGTTGGTCACTTCTCCGAGGCACCCAGTGATGGAACAAGAGGACACAGTCTCAAACTGTGCCAAGGCAGGTTTAGGCTGGATGTTAGGAAGTTCTTCACATAAAGAATCATTGCCCGCTGGAATGGGCCGTCCAAGGAGGTGGTGGAGTCACTATCCCTAGAGGTGTTTCAAAGGAAGCCTGATGAGGCACTTAGTGCCATGGTTTAGTTAATCAGAAGGGTTAAGTGATAGATTGGACTCAACGATCCTAGAAGTCTTTTCCAACCTGGTTAATTTTGTGATTCTGTGAATTAAAACTATGAAAACTATTGCAAAAACATTTTTCCAGTAGTCAGGAATGACAGTAAAATTGTAGTAATTAAGAAAGAAAACAGGCATCTGCAGAACATATCTGCAGGCACGGCTCCTAACCAAACCAGTAATGTTCCAGACAGGTAACAGTAAGGTCTTGTTGTTACTTGTTCTAAAATCATCATTTGCCCATACCTGTTTAGTTTCACATACTTTGTTTACCACCCCACTAAAACTGGAGTGATGAACAGCTTCCAATACAGACAGGCAGAATCATGTCAGACTTAAAGGAAAAAAAAAACCACACTTCCACAAGCATTGTTTATTTTAATGTTACATATATTAAAACCTGCTTTTATTTACATCTAAATGCAAGGGAGACTTCCTAATGACCTTTCAACACTGCCTTGAAGATTCCTGTCTTGAAAACCATTTCAATAGTCAGGTGTTTTCTTTTCAGAGTAATAGCCCAATTAAGAGGCTCCAGATATAAATGACTGGAGAATTTAACAAAAGGAGTATTTTAAGACTTTCTTGAATTTTGTATAATTATGCAAAAATTGTAAACTATTTAATATTAACAATGTACGTATGTCTATGCATGTATCTTTGGAATATTAGAAACTAGGATCTCTCATAACACTTCAAGGATGACACTGTTTCCCCAAGTTGGTGTATTTTTGTTAAGCTTGCCTTGTATCTTACAGAAAGTAAACAGTATAAAAAGCAAATGAATACCTGCAACTAAAATGTTTCTAAACAAAAAAGGACAGAAATGCAGCTGTTAAACATGGTATGAGTGATCAGGCCTGAAATCTGGTCCAGGATAGATTTTACTGATTTTCATCTAGGCTAATACTCTAATTCCAGGCTCTTAAGTTTATACAGAAGATCTCAAAGTTTTTATAAACATCCTTAACAGCAAGTTTATGCAACAGAATCAAATCTCAGTCTGAACTCTGGCAAGCGATTAGTCTAGAAGCATTTAAATAAGCCAAGCTTGTAAGCATTTTTTAGAATATCAGTTTAGTAAACTATGCAGCCAGTTTACAAATGTAGTCTCTAGGAGTCAAAAATCAAAGTTTTTTTGATCACCCAAACATTAACATTCCCTAAAGCAGCAAGCATTTTGTAGGTTGTACCTGGATAAGTATGTATGTATCCATTCTATGTACCTATCATGCTGTGTCCGTGGATCATGAAATGACTTGCTGTCTGCCCACATTACTTTTAAAGACTAACTTGGTAGTTACTGATCCTGCCTTCACTGAAGGTAAAACTTCTGACTTGAAGATCAGAAAAAAGCACCTTTTCAGAGGAAGTGACAGTCTTAGCTTCCTCAAGACCAATGTAGAGAATCTGGAAACTTGTCATTGCTAGACAAAGTAATTTGCAGCATGCCCCATATAATTCCCAAATATAAAAAGAGGCAAAACCATTCTACCATGGGTAAAACTGGTCAGTTAGTTGTGGCTACAGCTGCTGTGAGTCAGATTGTACTCTGGCTTAAGAACAACCTTTTAAACTGATCCACACTCCACATACATAAACTTCTGCTTTCCTCTCTCAAACTCTCCTTCATGGCGAGGAGCCACACAATTGTGGTGGTGGACAAACTACAGTCACAAAGAGACAAAACATCTCCAATTAAAGAAAATGGGCAGTGGAGATTTAAACTTTGAGGACAAGCAACATTTTTCAGAAACATCAAACATATAACATCTACAAACAATTCCATTCTATCTACTGGTTCCAGTGGGTCAGAAAGCAGGTAAAAAATTGAAGTGTCCCACTATTCAGGGGGGAAAAAAAAAAAAGCTAGATTGCAAACAGCACAGTATCATGGACCTCTGAAGCATCCAGTAACCTCAAAATTTTATATCCAGTGAATCCAAAAGCTATTTAAAGCTAGAAATAGCTTCAAAAGGAGTAAAGACTGAACAATTTTGTTGTTCTCTTTAATGGAATAGGGTTACCAGTCACATTTTTATAAGCAAATGTTAGCAATCAAAACTGACTTGGACACAAAGCAAGTGAGAATGCCCTCAATCTTCCTAAAGTATGCTTCTCCCAGGATATAAAAGACCAAAGAATCCAGAATGCTCTGAAATGGACTTCCTGAAATAGCATTAATAAGGAGTACTGTAGTCTTGTGCATATGAAGTCGTATTTGTTAAAAAACAAAACAAAAAACCAACAATCAAACAAAAACCTTACCCAAAATTACAGTATTCAGAAACATTAATAAGGCAATTAGATAAACGTGAAAAGCAGGCATGCTAACACAAACAGCTGTAGTATCTTCTGTGCTTGACAGAAGTATATAAATTTATAGCAATGTGATTTCACACTCTGGGAATTGGGTGCTTTTGAAAGATACTTTCTTTGACAAAATGAAAGCAACTAAATAAACTAGCTAAAGCAATTGGCCTAAAGACTTATTGTGAGACTGGAACCAAGTACACAACTTCCTCTCATGAAACAGGAAAAGTGCTAAGTAAAGGAAAAATGCTTCATACAGGACATTTGTGAAAGACTAAGTAAAGTTTATTCATTAGTCTTTCTTTGCCTTTCTGAAAAGAAAGCCTCTTACTATCATAAATGCTGCAACTAACAACATTCATATAATATTCTACAAATGCACACAGACATGACACTACAGGATATGGTTTAATGGCTGTGGTCATGTTGAGTTGACAGCTGGACTTGAACTTAGAGGCCTTTTCCAACCAAAACAATTGTGATTCTATAATACAGAAAAATCATTTAATTGAAGAAAAAAAAAAAAAAAAGCATAAACTAGTTTGATTCCATCTCTCTTTTGTTTCAAAGTGAAAAAAATATTCTCTGGAGCTCAAGGAAAATGTATCACTGGAGCTCTATGTACCCAAACACAAGGTAAATTTTTAGTGTACATCCTCTATGAGCAGTGATGCATTAAGGGCCATTCATTTGTATACTAACCTACAAGCTGTACTGCAGATTTCATGATGTTTTTCCCTGTTAAGACAACTCTGAAATCAATGCCTCAGCTTAATTAAGTCTGTGGATAGGACTTTACAGACAAAACATACTGGGCAATCCGTTTTTTGGAAAAAACTCACCCTGTATCTCAGCACTTTTTCAAAGAAATGGCTCTGTAGCTAAAGAGAAATTACAACTGAAAAACTGCCACAGCACAATCTTCCACGCAACGCTGTTCTGCGGTTTCAGATGCATACAAATGAACGCAGTATCACTGCGTACTTTATCATGCACTGTTAATCACCTATATTTCTACCCCAGTTTATAGTATTATTTATACAGGTAAAAAGTCTATACAGAATTTGTTTTTAAGTCTCCCATTATTCAGAGCAAAAAATGTAAAATTAAAATGTTGTAATAACATGTATCTATATAGAATTTCGGAAATCATTTGAACATTAGAATTGAATGAAAGTTGGCAGAAAAATTTTAGCTAAGGCTTTTGTAGGCTTGTAAGTGCAAGGAAGATCTGGCACCTGCATTTTAAAACCCACTTTGCTTCAGAAAGCATTAAATACAAATGATCTGTTTGCAATATTAATCTAAATAAAAGCACATAAAAAAAGATAAAACCACTCTACTTGAGCCAAGTTGTGGTCTCTCAGCTAACAAGAAGAAAAATCGTGCTAGGTTGGCATAAGCTTTAGTTTTACACAGCATATGGAAGCATTAATAGAATTTTACAGACCATCTACAAGGCACCGAAAGTTTAACCAAAACCCTCACTGGAAGCAATGAATCAAAAAGAAACAAGCAAATTCCTAAAGTATAACTACTTATTTGTTCATGATGAATACTAAACTGGCAACATGCATGCTCTCTTTATTCCTGTGAGACTCAGAAATGTGTGCTGGAAATGACAACTGAAAGCTATATTTTTAGTTTAAGTTCCTCATAAAAATTCTGCTAAGGTAACACCAGTAGTTCAGTCTGCTGAGTGAATTAGTATAGAACACTAAAAAACCTAACCGAACCAACTTCTAAATCTTGTTACTCAAATGTTTTAATGAATTGATACTGAGAGAAAAGGTTAAAAAATAATATTAAAATCCTTAAGTACATGGAAAGCACAAGCAAACAGACTATTTTTTCAAATACTGAGGTATCTGAAATCTTAAATAATCTTAAGATGGGGGCACAAGAGCTAACACACAGTTGAAAAAAAAAATCCCATCAACTGTCTATATTTTGAAATGCAGAATAAAGACAATCACATTTGTCTGTTACTAGTATTAACAATTTAAAGCATAATTTTCAATTTCTTTTGAGGAAAAAAAGGTAAAATTATAAAATATTTAAAAATACCTACAAGGTATTGTTACTAGTATTAACAATTTTAAGCATAATTTTCAATTTCTTTTGAGGAAAAAAAGGTAAAATTTTAAAATATTTTAAAATACCTACAAGGTATTTGTACAACATACTTCTGGGGGGAGGGGGGGGAAACAAACCACATCAAAATTGGTATTCCTAGTAGTCTCAAATCCTCCTTAAATTTAACACCTGAAATTGTTTGTTAAAGTGATGAGCAACCGGTTAGTAACTTAAGTAACTTAGAATGATTTAATGAAACCTTGAGAACAAGCAATGTTGCTAAATAATACAAATTATTTAGAGTTAAGATGCAACGCATTTGTTTTTAGACAATACTCTTCCCCAGAGTATTTCTTGATGAACTGTCACTTTCATTGATTTAATCACTTCTACTAAAAAAGAAGCGTCACAATCTCATCCTA
>VWZE01016327.1:8349-44328 GCA_013396675.1 Eubucco bourcierii | reverse complement strand
TTTCATCAAGCACTAAAAAAAAAAAAAAATTAATCTGATAGTCTGTTTAAAAAAAAATAGAAAATATGCTCTGATTTATATGGGACCAACGGCATATACGTGTATTTTAACGTGCCTGTACATTTTTTAATGTAACATTTTCTGTTACGCTAATAAAAACTGAGTTAGAAGTGTGCCACGCACTGAAGAACTAAATCACAGCACACTCATGAAACCAGCATGTGACAAGTAAGCAACAAATTCTGCTCTATTGCACTTGTAGAATCGAGGAATCCTTCCTCATGTGCAGCAGCAATCTAAACAGAATTCAAATGTCTCTACCCTGTGAATGTGTTGAACACAAGACATTCTAACTGCAACAACGTATTCGCATGTTCTGATCTTTTCAGAAGGGTCTAGCCAAGTATTACAATCTTCTATATGCTCTTTGGGATTTTAATTATTCTCCTAAGGCATTATAAGGGGAAAATAGACTTTTAAAGACATCTGGATTAAAGCCAACTATTATGACAAGTAAACAGATCACAGGTCATGCTACTCATGCTCTGCCACAGTAAAACAGTGGTTATCACACCTGAAACTTTCAGTATTAATAGTCACTTCCAAAAATTTGAGAAGTGCAAATGAAGTACAAGCTAAAAAATGAGTTAATATTTTTCCTTCTAGATTTTAGAAAGTTAGCTGCTAACATCTGTCTATATTTAACTGCATGCTGCATTGCATTGTTGCTACATGAACAAGTAACTACTGGCAGGTTTAAACAAGCAAGAGAGCAGGAAAAAGTACAGGGATAGTATTTAAAACTTCAGAGAAAAACAATCCCAACAGAAACCTGAACAGACTTACCACTGATTCTGTTCTTCCAACAACAGAAAACCACATTTTGATCTCCGGGACTACAGATCCTTGAAAGAAAAAAAACAATTCTCCACTTCTCTTTCAGCCCTCAACAGCAACCACCGCTCTAGTCTGCCGGATTTTCCAAGATACCCATCAAGATAACTTGGGGCTGGATGCTATGACACAGTGCAGCATTTATCAACATCAGCTATAACCAATACAATGTTCAGACTCTTACGTAATCAGCTATGCTGTTCTGATTTCCATTTACTTTAGAGACTTTATTAAACTTCTAAACCTGCTAGGAAAAAAAAAAAAAAAAAAAAAAAAAGGAGCCTTCTTGTACAAAAGACAAACACCCTCCAAATTAAACAGGAAGTAATGTGCCGGTCCACAGATGGCTGAGAAGTCACATGTGAAAGCCCCAAAAAAGCGATATATTTTTAAAGTCAACTCCATGTGCATGCTGCTTCCAAATCATCTGGATTTCATAAAAACCTAACCGCAACGTGGTTGGGAGTCAGACAGCTTTTAACATTGAAACGTCTTTCAGGGTTAGAGTAGCCAAAATCTGCACACAATCTCAAAAAGCAATGCTGTTCCTGATGCCCGACCACTCCTACCAACCACATTTCCATATACCTATTACCAAAGCTACTGCTAATAAAGTTACAGGAATATTTGCAAGACAACATGCAATATTTACAAAAGGGTAGAACAAGTTACCTTTCTGGATATCATCTGAAGCTATACAATTTAGTTTTAAATAAAAATCAAAACCTGTGTAAGGTACTGAGTTTAAGAAATGCTGTTCAGTAATTTCAAAACAAAACACAACAAAATCCAAACACACGCATCACTGTTTACAGTGCTCTGGCAGCTAACAGTTGTTTCATAACTAAACTTGTTTTCTCTGGTATGTATGCTTATAGTGTACATGTTTACTGCATGGTTGCTGAAAGGGGCTGTCCTGCCTCTGAACACACCCTTCCAGCACAGTGAGGTGCACTATGTGATACACAGCATTTCTGTCTATCTGGCACACCTTTAAAACCCCTGTTTCATATTTATTCATCTTTTATTTAATTAGAAGTACCACACTTCAATATTTTATCTCTCAGATGAAAAAAGAATGAAATTCAAGAATTCCCAGTGACCTAACACTTGCATATATACTCCTTAAGTCACCTTCAGGGTTGGTTTTTTTTTTTTAATTTTGTTTCTGTTTGTGGTTTTTGGGTTTTTTTGGGTTTTTTTCATTAACGTCAGTGTGTTTGCAACCACCTACTACCACAAACTGAAACTATCTTTGTTGCTTAAGAACTATCTTAAGAACAATCAAGCGCAGAACATGCAAGCTGCACTGCTTCTCCGCTTCTGTAACCTTCGCTTTGACTCAAGTCGTATTTTTTGACTGTAGCAGAGGTGTGACAATCACTTGGTAATCAACATTTGTTGTGGAAGGGGTATGTAAGGTACTGTATCTAATTTTCCCTTCAAAACTCTTAATTGGCACAGACTATTTATTTACAAACCTCTGTAAACTAATAAAAATTCAAAGAATCATCAAATTATAAATGTTGAGATGTTTCATCACAGATAAGCACAGATTACTAGGAAAGTCTGTAATTTTTGCAGTGGGTAATAAAAAGAAAAGCAGTCAGAAAAATTACTTAATGATGTGAGTTGGGCCATTTAATCCCTCTCCATAATATCATCAACCTACATTTTAACAAGTTTCACTCAAAGGCAGCGACAAGTATGAGGAGCACATTAAGACTTAACGAGCAAGGCAAGGCAGCACTGATATGCAAAGGGCTTCTCATAGCACAACACTGAGAGCAATTATTTATCACATCACAGGAAAACAACAACTGTTTTCCTAACCAAAGCTGAATAGATTTAGGGTTGTCTTCCACTGGTTGGAGCAGGGCCATCTGTTGACCAGCTGCTGTATTTTATTACAGCACTTTTAAGTACCATAGAAACCAGTAGTTCAGTAAATGTAATTGAGTCATGAATGAAACTGAGATCCTTTGCAAGGAAGCAGTAACAGATTATTTCTGAAAATGACTACAATTTTACTTTATTTGGCTATAGGGTACATTCTTAGGAACATTTGACAGCCAGCCTTTTACTATAAAAAAAAGTTGGAAAACCACTGATCTATTCTCACACTTGCCTCTCCCCCTCTTATTTCAGGTATTCTATCCTCTTATATCAGGTATTCTATGGTTGGGAACTTCTACCAAATAGTCTACTGGACTTCTTCCATTTTCCTCAGACAAAGGGAAAACCAAGAAATTCAGTTTTTCACACTGATAAAACATACATGAAGTGAGACATGTAAGAAAAATTGTCAATAAAAGTCAACAAAATAAAAATAGCTAGAAAAAATTCCACCCACTACTACAAGCTTCTCATCATACTCACTCAATTCTCTAATGTATTCTGTTATGGCATGATTGAGAAAATGAATGTCCATGTATTATTCCTACTCCGTTGCCTGGTTTTTTGGTGTTTTTTTTTTTGTTTTGTTTTGTTTTTTAAAGAAGCCTATTATGGGAAATATGTGCTATTACTTACTTACAATAAGCAACCTCAAAGCCCTTGAAGTAACGCCTTAAAAATAATCCTATTTAACTACTACAGTAACTTCTTTCAACAGTTTTGAAGCAAGATGATTATTTCCATCTAGTGAACACTCTGTTGACTTGAAAGTAAGCAAAAGCTTCTATTCTGCATACACTGAAACTAAAATAAAAATCAATCTCTTGCTTATTTCAGATTAAGATTCAAGACAACTATTTAAAAAATCAGAATTCCATTATTACAGCAGGGGCACATCAGCAAGGTGAAATGTAGTCACTGCATGAAACAGTGTTTGTAAAACTGTGCTGCTTCTACCACTGATAAGTTAAAGAAATGGCAAGATAGACTAAATAAACTTGTAAAAATCAATCTTGCACATTGTCCAGTAGCACTGCTACATACTGCTAATGGAAATTTAGAGCATCAGTTGTTGAAACACTACGTAGAATACGGTCAGCTCCAATGAAGACAAACTTTACCTCCTGCTATATCCTGCTTCTCTCTATATGAGAAATCAGATTTTAAAGTTTAAAGTTAAAAAAAAAGAAATAATTTTCACTGCACATTTGGAAACATTGAACAGAAATGCAGATGGCAGTCAGAAGTCTGATGCATACTTAATCTGGTGTATCTCAAGACCTAGCATTTGCTTCCCAAATTATTAACCAACTACACAAAATTAAGAGCAGAATATCGAGTTACCTTTTTCGGATCCTGAATAGTTTCCTCAATAACTAATGACCGTTACCAATATAAACCTGACACTTGATATTCCTTTACAGATGTTGGAAATAAGTCTTTAAAAAGCTGATAACCATCCAAGATGATAATTTCAAGAACAGACTATAAAACGACCAAAGTCGTAGAAATAAAAATAGTGCTGTTTAGAAGACATTAACTATGTGGAATAACTTAGAAGTAGTAAAATAATGTTTTCAGCTCATGCCCTAAGTGCAAAGGATGACTAGTGCATGCTGAACTTCCATGTACTACACTGTGAAGGAAAAACTTGTTCTGTCTGTTGTACAGCACATAATTAGAAGAGCGTTTGGGTATTGCTGTTGCACAATTTATAAGAAGCTTAAAACTTAAAGGTTATGCCTGCTATGTGACCTAGTTAATAAAGCAAAAACAACTTAGTAGAGTCCTCCATCTGGTGGTTGGAGTTGGATGTGCATTCTATACATTCTATTGTTACTAAGAGTAGCATACACCTGCAATTTTGTCAAGTTCGACCAAGAAGCCTACCCTCCTTCACAAAGATACTTAATAAGCTGTAGCTCTGCACTATAAAGAAGCAAAACTAAGTCATTCATGCATCTGCACAGCGTGCAAAATATAAGGTTTTGTTGTAAAGCAGAAATTATATAAATCTTGATGCATTTGATTTTATTCAACATATTAAAAAAATTCGATATTCTTTACTGCTTTTCTTTCCTTGATACATCTGCTACTTTTCAGTAGAAGTGCTAAATAAGCCTTGTTTCTTAATTCTATTTCATTGCAGTGCAACTTTTTAAATTTAAAATATGAATATATCTATAGTAGATTAAAACTTAAATGCCGTAACTGCATCCACATTGTGCTTGTTCTTGTGTTGTTTGTCTGTGTGTTTTAAAGAAACATTTACCAACCAGAATAAAACTATGATCAACACAATGCACATAAATTTAAGGGAAACAGATTTTTTTTTTCTCCACTAACATTTTCCACAGTAGACTGATTTAAAAAAAAAAAAAAAAAAAAAAAAAAAAACAGAGAGAGAGAGAAAGAAAAAAAGAAGAGCATTTTATTCGGTAACACTTAAACTGACTTACCTTAGCAGCAACAATGCTCAGGCCCATTCCATTTTGTTTTTTTAGTGTTACAGTGATAATTTCAGGTTCTTTCCTCAAAGGTTGAGCCTATCAAACAGGAAAAGATAAAGGAAAAAAGAAAAGAAAAAAAATAAGACATGAATTTATACTCACTGTCAGGCTACGAATATTACTGCGTAAAAGAGTTCATTTACAATCAAAACTAAATTATCAGTGCAGCAGCAGATCTCACATCCTAAACAGTACGTCTGGTATTAATTTAAATAGAAACATTATTAAACTAATTCAATTCTTAAAAAAAATATAAATAAAAGCCACAACCCAACACAAAATCACACAATGCAAGCATTAACCCACTGAGAAAACTCTGTCATTACCCTGTGCTGAATTTCTCTAAAGAAATTGAGTGAAAATTTGAGGGCTGCCTAGCCTGGGCAAATGCTCACACTACCAAAAGAAGCATGACAGTGACAATAGTTTTGGCTTAAAAACAAAAAAATCAAAACATTAAAAAAAAAAAAACCAAACAAACAAGCAAAGAAAAAAACACCCTCAAAATCTCACCAGTATGAACAGTTACATAGCATTTAGACTATGTAGACATGTTGCATCAAGAGGCAGTTCCTGAATCAGCATCTTGAATATTGCTTAGACACCAAGACTGAAGACTTTCAGAACTCTCGAGCTTAGCACATGAATGTACATGCATCAGATCTATTTGAACAGTCTTACATTGTTTTCATGCCCACAGATGACCGAAGTAGTAGTTACATCCACTCATCCAGCCTTTTAAAGGAAGACTGGTTAGAACTTTTTTAGCTTTTTTCCTAGTATGAAGAGCAAGTAAACTTAAAATATTTTTTTTTCCACTAGGTCTAGAAAATGCATTTCTTTAGAGCTACAAAGGGAGAAGGACAAGCATCATGTTTAAAGAATGTCTTTGCTATGTCTTCCTCAGTCAAATGGCCATTTACCAAGATACCAAGTCTACAGAGTCTAGCTTACTGTTTCAAGACTGGGCTCTGCTATATCAATCATACAGATGTAGAAGATGTGCTCTTCTGTAAACATGTTCATTATCTTTTTGCATCAAGGTTGCATAATGCCATTCAACTAGTGTCAACCTCTGAACAGAGTACAGAAAGCTTTCAAGTACAGAAAAGTGAGGGACAAGTATTTTTCATAGCAGGCCTTCAGAAAATATCTCAAGTTCTACACTGGCCTTCCTGACTTCACTGAAATACTAATTAGAAATATGAGGCAATTTCACTTTACTTATGCTGTAAACATTGATATTTTTGGTTATTACATATGATAAAAAAACCAAACAACAAAACCAATCAACCAACACAACAACAAAAAAAATCCCAAACACACAAACAAAACTAACCCAAAATAAAACCACAGCATACATGAAAAAACATAGACAGGAAAAAAAAAAAAAGCAGGGGAAAAGAAAAGAACCCCAGATTACAACACAGCTAAACAACTAGTTGGTAGCTGCCAGTTTATAAATAAAAGCATTACTTTCACAGTGGGGGAAAACAACAGTCAAAGTCTGCTTATGTGAGAATCAACTACAGCCTAGAAAAAAAAGCTGCAAATAGTTCCTTAAATTCACTAAATCACTGATGAGCTACATGCTTAATGATGAAGTCCATTCTTCAGAATTAAAACTTGTCACACAGAACACCCCAACTTTCCAAGGTAACAGTCTTCAGAATTATTCACTGAATTGATACTTACTAGATCAGCATTCTCATGTGACATGTGACTTTCATAGTCCGCACCTTCAAAGTATATTGTCCATGTGCCTGGTGACCGTGGATGAGGTGTTAGTCTACAAAAACCTAAATGAGAAAATAACATCAACATAGTTATGGTGTTAATTTTCATTAATCATTTATTTAAAATAAAATAGTTTGCCACAAGGAAATATCTTCTAGCAGTATTTATCTTTTTATTGTATGTTGAATCCTGCATCTTAAATGCCATTATGTGCTCTGCTGCAATTTTATGGTATCTACAGGATACTACAAGTTCTATATCTGCTCTTCTGAGAAATACAAGTATGCAGACAACACTACATGATCGTAGAAAACTTTTTGGTGGCAAAATATTGCTCGTACCAACCAGAATCAAGAGTTATGAAACACCGAGTCAATATTTACAATCCAAGTCAGTAGAACTTTGAGTAAGACACACGACTGTGCTATGTAGAGAGTTTACTTGACTAGTTTCAGCATAGATATGGCAGAGATGAAAGTCTTACTTTTTTTATGCAGCTATGCAATTAAAAACCCCAATCAGACAAACTTAATTTGTTTTGTTAATGAAGTGATTCCTAGAATTTTGAAAAAAAGGGAGACTCAAGTTGAGATGTATCACACGTTATGTCCTAAATAAGGGACAGAGAGAATTCACGCTTCATCCAAATAGATAAGATTCTTCTCCTGCAAAGGACCACCTTTCAGCAATTCAGTTTGTACTGATCTGCTGCAAACCAGGTGCTAGGCATAATTTAAGGGATACCCATAAAGTAAAATTTTGAATGCATGCATTGAAAAAGCCTTACTTGTAATAATATAATATAGACTTTTACCTGGCAAATAAAATAACATTTACTAAAATTTATTCTACTCATTTCCTTTAGTCTCAAGATGACATCCTATAACTCTCCCTATTTTGAAAAGTCAGATACAATTTTAAATGATAGTTTATAGAAAAGTTGTGTTCTAAGTTGGAACTAGAATTGCAAAACTTCACTGTGGGGTAGCCTAAGTCTGCTTTGTGATAGGCTCCTTTCCTGCCCTACTTACTTAATTATTCCTGTGAAAATTTTCAAACAACTGCTTTCTAAGCATAAAATTATTCTTTAAATTATGTAATAAAAAAGTTCCTAATAGATTTCAGGATCACGATTTTACTGTAAATGCTATAATAGGCCCTCTGTTTTACTGTCTTAAGTTTAGGTCACTTTGGTTCAACCGCAGGAGCTCTCTCATCATGTGAAGTTCTGTTGGGCTACTCATCACGTGAAGTCCTGTTGGTCTACAAATGCCCAAATCACAAAATATTATGTTGATGAGCATTAAAACAATTCTTTTAAGCTTATGGATTTTTAAAGTTATAGGGAAGTAGCTAATGAATGAAAAAAAATATTTATCAACTATTTAATTAATATTAGCTTTAAAATTAGGTTCACTATGAAACTGTTGATGTATTACCAAAAAAATGTATTCATGTAAAATTTTGCTGTTCTAGCATCAAAAGAAGAAAAAAACACCAAAATCTCCAGAGTAAAGGCAAAACAAAGTTTCAGTGGGCACTAGTAACTCAGCACTGCTTAATTAGAACCTTAAAAGTGCATGAAAGGGGCAGAGAGAAAGTAACAATTTAGAAGTCCTGTACACTTTTCATGGGTTGCAAAACTAAACACGTGAAAAACGTAATATAAAAAGATTGAAACATATGTGAAGAAAGCAGTTTACATTTAACTAAAATGTATTTTGCATTCTGTGTTCACTAAACAAAAAAACCCCACAACTCCTAAACCAGCCAACTAAACCAAAACAAAAAAACAAACACAAACAAATAATAACACCCAACCACCACCAAACAAACAAAAAAGTATCAATGTGGTAAAACAAGGGAAGAACTAACCTCTCTGGCAGAGTGGATCTAAAAATTCTTGTAAACCACTTGGAACATTTCTGACAACATCGCAGGAATAGCCATCTTCTGGTAGAAGAAAAGGTAACTGTAAGTCAGGATCCTCTTCCAGCTGGACTTCTCGGCCGTCACTGCGTGCAAGTTCATCAGCCGTATTTTCTGCAACAGTCACTACATTCTCTATCAATTCCTGGACAGAAGGTAGAAAGATATTGTGACTATCAAGGGATAATTTTTATTAAGCAAAATATCCTACCATTAAAAAAACACCAAGATTGCAAGAAAAAGGAATCTGGAAAATAAGTTGTCAGGTATCAAACTTCTTTGGCTCCACTATGTGTAGTCAGCACACTGTATTGCTTTATTTGATCTCTTACGGTAGACACCCAATTTTCAAACAACACAGCAGAAGCACACAATGTGAGCAGAATAGCTTGAGGTGTACCAGGGAACTTTTAAGCTCTTCATTTGCCACACCGCTGTTCTGCTTTATAACACAAAAAGCTCTATAGAAACATGGTATTTTTCATTATGCGACTACCTGTGGTTGCGTGCAGCCCAAAGTAGTCTTTCTTCTACATTTTCAACAGATCTCCAATATTTCAGTAGGGTATCTGTTACTACATTGTATGTACCTAGAAGATTACTTCGTAAGTTTAAAAAAAATTAAAAATTCCTAACATCATCTTAAGAAATGAAGGTCCAAGCACTACTTTGTGTTTCTGCATTCTTCTACTTATCCCAAATTACTCAAAAAATTGCACAGTGAGAAAGCTCCTCTTCCTCTTTCCAAGCATTCCTCCATTTTTCTGTTACTTTATATGCCTTAGACCGGCCCCAGTTTTAGCATAAAAATATTCAGGCATTAAATGAAATAAGTCACAGGTAACTTTTAAAAAAAGATGCAAATACTAATTCTCTGAACCCTCAGCCTCTTCCAAGTTGGATGCCCTGCCTTGGGAACCAAGAAATCACCCATGTTCTACCTTCGGAACCAAGTAATTAACTAAGGTTTGAATTATCACTACATTTAAACAAGTAGGTAGCACCAATACTTAAAAGTAACTTTACCTCCAGTTAACCATTCTTTCTGGAAAAGAACTGTGATTTTGCTGGCCATAAGACAGAATTTCTCTGAAGCTGCTATGAATACTCTATATGGATTCCTTTAATACACATATTTGTTTTACAAAAAAATTGAGATGTCATTTTCAGTCTCTTCCTATAGCTTCTACTTGGCTCCCAAACCCAGTTTAACACCTTGGTCTTAAACCCCATCCTATGCGTCTAACATGCAACTCAAATTCTATAATTGCCTGATTCAACAATTTTATTACTGGAGTTCAAAGCAGAACACAGTTGAAACAAGACCATGTAAATATTCAGTTTCTGCAGATTTCCAAAGGGAAGTCAGACAGATACAGTCTGTCTTCAAAAGCACTCTTCAAGAAGCGTTTCATTATCATAAAAGGCACTAATTTTTAAAATAATTACATAAAACCAAGGTATATAGAATTAATTTATATTCCTCTGAACAAACTCCAAGCATTGAAAATTTTCCATTTTGGCAGAGGTCAGTCAGGGTTTGAGTATGTAAGTCTTTTTTACAACAAAAGTCCACAGGAAAAGTACAAACCAGCCATACTGTAACCCTCCCTCTGACACAATGAACACCTGGCAAATACAGCACTCTTTCTTTGGAGGTCCCACAACAATAATAATAAATGGTAATAATAGTAAACAAACAACAACTTTGGAACTTTATCTGCATCACAATCAATGGGAAATGTAAGCTATGTTCTTCAGTAGTACTTTTTTGTTTGGTAGTCAATAATAAAAACTATATCCAAACTACAGGACTCCCTAAACACCTCAAGAACTGTTGTATTAGTACTTTTGATTTAATAAACAGATGTATTTGCATCTATTTAAAAAGTGTATTTTGCAGACAATGCATTCAGTTATATAAATATTAAAATATTTTCACCTAGCCTTTTTCATGATAAGACACCTATCGGGTTTACCTTATACATTTGTTTTTATAATTCTGCAAGGAACACAAAACTTCCTGTGACTTTCCCATGGACAAACTTTGAATAGTCAGTTATGCCTTAAATATCGATATAAAAAGAGTTCTGCAAACAACTTTATATATGAACCTACAGACATGTCCAGCAAAGGAAAATCTGTCCACTGCTTGTATGGCGAGATTCAAGATGCATGGATTTTTCACATCCCACATGTAAAAAAGCTTATAGTTCCTGCTTCTTTCGCTTCACTTCTTCAAATTATGAGTCTTTGTTTCTTCTGGTTACACATCGAACCAGTTTTTGGGAGTGCTCTGTGCAACACCCTTTTACCATCATACTGGATTTCATCCACAAATGGTGTGTGAAGTGCAGTGACACCTCTGCAAGCATGTTCAATGGGCAGTGTTATCTTTTCACAACTTGGTGTAAGAGTTTTTTGACAATACCCTCTTTGAGTTTCAGCGAAGTATACTCACCAAAGCTGGTGGCCAGGTTGATACCACCTGCACTTCTCATGGTATGAAGAGCGGATTCTGATTCATCTCATAACAGTTCCAAATGAATGAACAGTAAGCTAGTTATTTTCAGTCAGTGTTTTTACTTACAGCCTGTATTCCTTGGATATGTTAAAACAGCACAGTAAGTGATAGAAGAGACTTACTGTTGGGATGAGCGGTTCATCAGGAGCACAGTGATAATTCTGCAGCAAAGCTTGTAGTTGCAGAGAATTCAGCTTAAAGCAAGTACTGTTAATATTTGGAACGTCTGCATGTGAGTATTTGTCCATGGTAAGCAACGTGGTTGCCTAAAAAGGGGGAAAATAAAAACGTCATAGGAAAGTAATCCAAACTAGAATGAAGCCTTAAGCCTCATTTCTGAGTGTTAACTTGAACTAGAAAAGATAAAAGCAAGAAACCGCATTTGTAAAAAGAAGCAATGTAAACACCCCCAAAACAACACTAAATCTCCTGTACCTCTAAGACAAATACTACACCTATCACAAATGAGGCATTTCCATTCTTCAGCTACAGTTCTTGTTTCTGTTCAGCAGTTATAGCTACATCTTATGAGAAGAAATTGTCTAACTTAAATATTAATATTGTTGAAAATGTTTTGTGTCTTTCCAAGCTACCTCAGTGTTCCAGAACTTATTCACACAAAGTACACTTGCCCAACATGCTGTTCTCTAGTCACACAAAATATAAAAAAATTCTTAGAACATACAATGATGTGAGAAATGTTAATCAACAAACACACACACTCACCTGCACTATTCTGCTCAGGTGGCAATCAGCAGCCAATTCTAAACCCTGTTTTTCTGCCCAGGCTTCAATGTGACCCAACTGTTGACGAACAATAGCACCCCAATAATGTGAACATAACCCTGAATCAGGGGCTGTAACTAATCTATTAAAAAGCCACATGTTGATAAAATGAAACAGTTGAGAGAAGAGCTGTATAGTCAGAGCAGCATTCACTCTACATCGTCGCAACAAGGACATAGCTCCAGTCAACGTATGCAGCACATCATCTACAGAGATAAAACAAGAAACAATCTCATTCACATACTACAATGTACAACTGGTTTAGGCCATTAAAAACAGGAATAGCCAGGTCAGTTGACAAATGCTAGGTGACACCTACATACAATGAAGTTACACAGACTTTCAAAAATAAATTTATAGCTCCATGGTTTTCAAGACTGAAAAACAACCAATCCTTTTAATTCTGAAATGAAAATAAACTCTTGGGGGGAAATAATTAGTATGCGAGTACATCTGACACACAATGTCACTACTTTCTAAACTACTCCTAGCATTTATCCCTGCTAGTTCTTCAAATCTAAGTATTTTTTATGTTTTCCATTTTCTGTGTTCTTTAGTCATCAGCCTACCTAACACTGGAGATTCTCACACTATCCCCATGAAAGCACAACGTGGGTTCTGTCTAAGTGGTCTGTGTGTGGATGACATCAAGAGGCATTGCAAGTCTCAGCACAGTCAGTGAGCCAGGATTACAGACACAGTGGGATAGCACACATGACCAGAGTGTTCATGGTCCACAACAGCCCAGAAAAACTGACATTGCCGTGAAGCACTGTCAATCATATTTAAAGTATCATTGGCAAGAATCCACAAGGCCAGTCAGCTTAACCTTAGTACCTGAGAGGTACTCTGTCAGATTCTCCCATAGCAACCTGACAGTGAAATAAGGACTGGATAAGCAGATTATAATGTAGGGAGAGAACTGGCTGGACCACAGGACTTGGTGGATTTCACAAAACGGTATGGTTGGAAGGGACCTCAAAGATTATCTAGTTTCAACCCCCTGCCATAGGCAGCAACACCCACCAGTACGGGTCACTCAAGGCCTCCTCCAACCTGGCCTTGAACACATCCAGGGAGGGAGCATCCACAACCTCCCTGGGCAACCTGTGCCAGTGCCTCACCACCCTTACTGTAAAGAACTTCCTCCTAACATCTAGTCTAAATCTCCCCTCTGCCAGTTTAAACCCATTGCCCCTTGTCCTGTCATTGCAGGACCTTGCAAATAATCCCTCCTCAGCCTTCCTGTAGGTGCCCTTCAGATACTGGAAGGCTACTATAAGGTCTCCTCAAAGCCTTCTCTTCTCCAGGCTGAAGAGCGCCAACTCTCTCAGCCTGTCCTCTTAGCAGAGCTGCTCCAGCCCTCTGATCATCTTCGTGGTCCTCCTCTGGACCTGCTCCAACACTTCCATGTCCTTCCTGTGCTGGGGGCTCCAGAACTGTACACAGTAGTCCAGATAGGGTCTGATGAGAGCAGAGTAAAGGGGCAGAATCACCTCCCTTGCCCTGCTGGTCATGTTGCTCTTGACGCAGCCCAGGACTTGGTTGCTGTCTGGGCTGCATGTGCACACTGCAGGCTCATGTTGAGCTTTTCATCACCCCAGACCCCAAGGTCCTTTTCCTCAGGGCTGCTCTCCAGCCATTCACCACTCAGCCTGTATTTGTGCTTGGGATTGTCACTACCCAAGTGCAGGGCCTTGCACTTGGCCTTGTTGAATTTCATGCGGTTGGCCTGAGCCCAGCTTTCTAGCCTGACCAGATCCCTCTGGATGGCATCCCTGCCCTCTAGCAAATCAACTGCGTCACACAGATGGTGTCATCTACAAACCTGCTGAGGGTGCACTTGATTCCTCTGTCCATATTGCTAACAAAGATGTTAAACAGCACTGGTCCCAGCACTGACCTCTGATTTGTGGAGATCAGTTGGCAGTCAGCTATTAAGAGCTTCCCTTATGGATTGAGGCTGGGACTAATACCCTTTAATGATTTTATTAAGGACCTGAGTGATTGAATGGAGTGCAGTCCTGGGAAATTCACAGACGATACTAAGCTGTGAGGAAACACTGATGGGCAGTGGACTTTTCAGAAGGGCCTCAGTAGGCTAGAGAAATGGGCTAACAGAAACTTTATGAAGTCAAAGGCAACCTGCCAGTTTCTGCATCTGGGAAGGAAGAAGTCTGTGCAACAGTATAGGCTAGATATAAAGTAGACCTGCTGAAAATCATGTAGAGATACTGGTAAACATCAAGTTAAACTGTGTCCTTGCTTGAAAGGTAGCCAGTTGCATATTTAGTTGCTGCTGCTAACTAAAATGCATAAGACATTTAGTTAGCAGCAGCACAGCTAACAGAAAGGAGGGAGACAATCCTTCCTATTCCCTTCCTATAAATTCAGTATTTGTCAGACTCCATCTGGAGCACAGGATCCAGTTTCAGACTCCCTAGCACAAGGAGAATACCAATGTAATTGAGCCAATTCACCCATAGTCACCAAGATCATGAGGAGCCTGGAGAAAAGTATATAAAGGGACAGGCAAGTGGATTTGTTTCATCCTGGAAGAAGAGAAGACCAAGGACAGAACTTAATATTATCTTCATCTACTTAATGTGAGATGCAGAAAAAGACCTCTCTCAAAGGTGCTCAGTGATGGCACAGAAAAACAGACAAATCAATACAAAAATTGCAACATACAAAATTCCAATTAGATCTATGAAAAGTATTTTCACTGTGATGGTGAAACATAGAAGCAAGTTGCTCAAAGATGTTGTGGCATCACCATTCCTGAGTATACTAAAAACCCATCTCTGAACAACCTGATCCAGTTGCACCCATCTTGATCAAGACATTGGACTAGATTACATCCCTATGTTCCACTGCAAACTACATTATTCCACAATTTTTAAACCAAATACAGATAATTAGAATGTCATTGCTGTTCCTTGTTATCATCCACACAAAACTGACTCAAACAATTCTAGAGGGTCAGGGTGACTTGTAAATGTTGCATCACTGAAAAACTCTAATTAATTGTATGGTTTAGAAGACAAAAGATCAAATAATCTAACCTATTTTAGGTCTTTGAGGATTATTTTCCTCTGGATCATCAAGGAATGCCGGCATGTAGTTATTAAGCTCTGATTGCAGACAATGAACCAGGTACCTGGAAAGGAGTGGTGGAGGAAAAAAAAAAAATTAAATCCTGCATGCCTTCATCATGAATGCTTCTAAAGAAAAGAGATCAATTTTCCAAACAGAAATACACTCTTCTCTTTTTTTAAAACTCTACCAAGAGTAGACTTCAGAATTTTCCTATTGAGTCAATGTTTAATAGATCCTGAAAGGTCCTAGCAGGTTGTGCAAACATTTTTTTAATTCTTATGTTTATCTTACCTTTAAATATGAGAATGAAACAAAACGTGAAAAGCCTGTTTCGGTATTCTTTCTCTTCTAATTATTATTGTCTTTAACACCGTTTTTGCTAATTCATGTACACATCTGATGTTAGGAGTGGAAACTAAAATTGAGTTATTTTGTAATCGCATATGTAATGGAAAACATTTCA
This sequence comes from Eubucco bourcierii, assembly GCA_013396675.1. Lineage (NCBI taxonomy): Eukaryota > Metazoa > Chordata > Aves > Piciformes > Ramphastidae > Eubucco > Eubucco bourcierii. The sequence continues at coordinate 28,490 of VWZE01016327.1, read as the reverse complement.
TGTCTTTCTACATCTTCCCCTGTTCAACTGGTAACATTTTTCATTAAATACCCTCAATTGCTAGAAAATACGTGCCATGGTAATTTCAATCAACTCTGGCGCATGCTAGTTGTTACTGTCTGTGGTGGGTTAAGAAGTTACCATAACCACTATTGACATTTACCAGACTGCTCTTGATGCTTGGAAACAGGATGAAGCTGTATTTACAGCACAGAAAAATTTACAAGCATATATTTACACGTATTTAGAATTATATACAAATTAGAAATAATACAGAAATCCAAACTCTCTCCTGGAGAAATTAAAACTGCCCAGAAGGGACTCAAAGCTACCCTCTCTTTCTCCCTCTACTTTTCCAGACAGATAAATAAAACAACCAGTAAAGTGTACATTGTTAGGTGTTAGCCAATATTAGAAGAGAGATTGAGTGGTTAGAGTGGAGTGAGCAGAAAGTGAATAGAACCAGTGGCCCAGACCAGAGTGGGACAAATTGTACACTTTTTGGTTTTTTATCCATTTCAGCAAACCAATGAACAATACAGACTTCATCATTACTTTCTTTTCACAATCAATGACCTTTCTCATTACAATATTCCAATCAGCCTCAAACCAGCACACTATCAAGTAACATTACCACAGCAGTTTTCATTCTTTTCATGTTTCTGTTTTCAATTTTCAATCTTTTTCAATTTGTTTCCTAAATATGCATTCCATAGTTCTCCAAAAGTTTAATACATCGATTTGTATTCTGTCATGTTATAGTGTTTAGGGGTTAACTCACATACAGCTGAAATTCAGATACCCTTTCACATCTAGCCTGCCCATCATGTAGAGGGAAAGAATACAGTGCCATTTCTTCCTACTCGCAGCAATACTCTGTCTTCAAGAACTACCTAGCAAATCTAAGTAGCCAAGAGTTGTTTCAAGATACCAATCCAAAACATTGACCTGTAGCAAAAAGGTATAGCTTCATTAAGTTACTAATGAAGATGCTGTAAGAATTGAGAGGTGCTATTAAAAAAAAAATAAAAAAATAAAAATCAAAGACTGTCAGAATAGCTACTCTTTATACCTTATTTACCCACAATTCACCTATACATGTTTTTTTCTTACATCTGTGGGAGTACATACAAAGTGTTTTGATGCATCTCTGATAACTGTTTTCTTTGTTTTTGAAAAAGTGTAAGGTTTCATATACTACATTACCATAAAGAGCATAACTGCTCTTTAAAAAAGTACAGTCCTCCCTTAAAGCTGAACACTTAAACCATGGTTAGGTCCTCCAATTCTGCAGTAGTACATATAAAAAGAATATTATATTCTGTGTTACTACATTAAGTATGAAAAAAATTAAACCAGACAATCTACAAGTTGAGGAAGGCTGGGTATAAGTCACTCGTTTAAGTGTTAGCGTCAGAGACCAATTTGCTAAGAAATACTTGTTCAATAATGGTTTGTGGGGAAAAAACCCACAAAATCAAAATATGAATAAAAATTAAGCCTTTCTTGTTGATTAGCACTGCACTCACTTGACACTGTTATCTTTGTTCAAGGACCCTCAGAGATTTTCCTTCCCATTGGATACTTCATTCAGAATCAGTACTGTAACTACCTGAGCTAACAAGCATAGATTGACTTTAAGCCAAAATCCTGGCTTATACTCTTAAGAAAACACTGAAACAAGTTAGTGTGCAAATTGCTATTTATGCAAATTATTTCAGTATATTACACTCAGAAACCCTCAAAGGGAACAAGATTCATTACTTCAGACACTTATAAATATTTAAGCCTATGTATTTATACATAAACAACAAAAAAAACCTCTCTTCACCTCCATAAAACACTCAGATTAAGAGAAAGCAATCAACACAAACTAAATTTAAAATAACATTTCCCTAGAATTTTCATCAGTGGCCTCAACTGACAGATGGAACTCCTTCATAGCCCCATGATCCATATTCACAAAACAAAGTATCTGTCCAAACAAGTGCATAGATAGCCTTTAAGTCTTTTTCTCAGATATTCAACGTTAATCAAAGAACGTCATTGCTGTATTTGAAATTTTGCAATGTTTTTTCCCTAACAGCCACAGAAGCATCAACTATGTTAAACAAAACAGAAGCTTGACACCCTTACTTGAATGCCATTTGAACCAAGTGTGCCAAAACATCTTGTGCATCCACGGTAATTCGGCTAAGATCTCTGTCTTGCTTTATGAAATTCAGTAATTCAGATGCATTTGCCATCCAAAAGGCAAGTGCCCCAGCAATATTCTTCTGTTTCTGTTAAGCAGAAAGAAACAAAAAATAATACAGGGAAATGGTCTTCTGATAAAGCGCAGCAGCTTAAAAAGGCTCCAAAAGATAGACCAGTACCTTCTCCCATTTCACCAAACATATCCCAGATACCAGATATTTGCAAAATCTTTGCATGTAATATTGTAATTGTTGCAACTACTAAGGTAAATTTTAACACGTTCACTGAACATACGAAATACTGTTAAATTGCCAGTAGCCATACCAATAAAGCCACGACAAAAGCATCTAGTGCTTGTAGAAGCATGTAGTGCTTGTGCTAAGAACTTAGCGGAATGCAGTATCTGGTAATCTGTGCGCTTGTAAGCGCAGATTCACTACTGCCCACTGCCACTCCCGATACTGGGCTCACTGGCTCAGATACCAGGTAACTCAGTATCAAGTACTGATCTATCTCACCATCTCCCGACCACAAATGCCAGGCCAGGCAACCTCAGATGAAATCCAAAGAATAGGAACCACAAACAACAAAAAAAAGAAAATAAAGGGAAGAAAAAGAACTTCGGTCATTTCATATCCACATTGAAGTGCGTTAAGCAGAAATTATGGAATGCCGTAAAAGTTGCAAAGTCAAAAAAGGATTTTAGTACTGCATGTTCCAGTTGCTGAATGAGTGTTATGAACTGTTCAAGTCCAGCTGTTTGAGTATTGTATTTTGATATGGAAGCAGCATGAGAAACTGAGCTAAGCCAACATAGCTAGGATCAGTTCCCAGCAATATATCCTACCTGATCAACCTGGTCTACCTCCTGGAGAAAAACGGACGAAGGAAATCAAACAGAATAGAAGAAAGAAACTTGTGAACAATCATGATAGCTTTAGAAATCAAACACTAAATATGAAGGTACAACACTTATGCTCACAGTTATACACAGATGCATTAATCAGTAGCTATGATGCAGCTGAGCCCCTTTTAAAAAAAATTTGTTTTGATAGGACTAGTAGCACAACAGCTAAAAACTGAAGTGCCCACTTGAGAATTAATTCAAGGAATGTCCTGCACTAGTTGACATCCCAGAATAGTTGGTTATTCCACGCTCAGTGCAGCACAGAAACCTCTCAGAAGCTTTTGCAGGCAATGGGGTAAACTAGTCATCTGAGCAACAGATCCAAGGAACTATTTGCCCACACTGCTGCACCAATGAAGACAATGTACAAACAAACACAAAAGGGGACAGCAAATCCCCACAAGAAAATAAACAAAATAAAATAAAAAAGAACACAAAATCAACCAAAAACATAAAACACTTAGGACAGGTTTAATAATTTAATGGCTTTTCGATTAAAGAAAAGAAAGACTGTTTGTTTTAAACAACAAAAGAGAGTCAAATGAAATACCAGACTAAGCTTCTTAAATGCTTGTACATATGAACTATGCCAACTTAAAAAAAAACCCTGCCAGATGTGTTGTTCTGATTATTTAAAACTAAGGTCCTATTTAATTATTTTTGGTTTTCTAATCTGACCACTGCCCACCACCTGGAAATACAATGAGCTTACATGCAAAACTTTGAGGTGTCATTTACTGTTACTATTATCATTTTAGTTAGAGCTCAAAAAAAAAAAATAAAGCTGTCATTGCTTTAGTTTCTTCCTCCTTTCCAACCAAGGCACTCTGAACTAACTGAAGGTGTGTTGGCACAGAACAAAAGGAGATGCTCCTTCTACAAATAAATGTTAAAATTTGCAAAAAGTAAGAAATGTCACAATTACTTGGGGGGGGGAGGGTGAAATTGAGGATACCAAAACCAGGTTTTTTAATATGAATTCAGTTTCTGTTCCTTGATTTTTATTCAAAGCACTGAGCCTTCTCACAGATCCCTCCAATTTTATCCCTATCTTAAACTAAGTTGTCTATACTTGTATATGCTAATGCAAAGCATGCAGAAAGTCAGAAACTTAACTTGCTAGCAAGTACTTCTAGAGCAACTTCAGAAAGCTATCAAGTCTCCTTATGATACAGGCAGGCAAAACAACTTTAGTCCCCCAGCACAGCACAAGAGTTTGTGCACCTTTCCCCACTTATGCTTTGGGTGTCTGTCCCCCCTTGCCTTCCCCTCTTTCACACCCTCCAATGCATTAGGCATCACAGTCAAAATACCAAAAAAGCTGTTACAAACCATCAAATTATTATGGCAATTTAACTGTGACAGTCATCAATATAAATCATGCATGCTACAGCTTAGATGAAGTAATGTGACTTAGTTTAGCTTCTACTGTTTATATATCCATTGAGACAGTTTCAAGCTAATGACATTTTCCCCAGTCAAGTTCTGGAATCAATGCATTGGTCTCCAGCCCATTAACTGTCAAATGCATCAAAGTTCTACTCTCAACGCATTGTTAATTTTCCCTCTTTCCTTCAGAATGACATTTGAAAGAACTACTTCCCAATTTTCTTCAACCTTCAGTTCCTTTCAGTTTATTTCTTGCAACTAGGTATGGTTTTACAAATACAGATATAATTTCCTTTATGATGTCTTCCTTAAATGTTAGGTTGGAAATTAGACTGCAACTGCAGAGCTGCAAGGCTGTAGAAATGGTTTTTCACTTAGTCCCAAACACACGCTTCATTTTAACAGTTTTGTAGCACCATTAACTGGATCATAAAATAGACTTCCTTGCAACAACCACAAGGTTGGATTTTTCACAGGATGATCTATTTTCTATCTTTGATCTGCTTTCAAATCAAATTGATGTTTGAGCCCACCTCTCTAGTACCTTTTTAGCAGCTACATGGTTAGTCACTTCAATTTAACATAAAGAACATAGAATTTATCTTTGCTTTCCCACTATACTCATTCCCATCACCTCAAGCCTTTTTGGTGTAATTTTTACTAATCATATTAGTTACACAAACCAAGTGACTTTCTTTGATTCAGCACTGAACTTTCAGACTATATTTGAAGTCTACCCTTTCACTATTTACTTTTCACGTTCCCAAGTGAACAGCTTGTGTTCAAGGTCTCTGCATTTTGTGTTCTCCACCGCTGCCACAATCTCCCCTCTGACTAACAAATTCACCTTTCCACAGTGAGATATTTCTTTTTAATAGCAGAACCTAAATATTTTACTTTTGATATCAATTCAGTTTGACTCAATACATATTTTACACCATGGCACCAAGACTCAAAGCAATGTACTACTACTACACTTCAGATTAAAAACACCTTACAAGCTCTCATCAGTTTCAAAATGTACATGACAGGGTAGTCTTTCCTTTCTTAGCGTAAAGTATTTCCAACAATGGCATTTTCTCCAGTTCTTTCTTATGAAAGGCGGAAGCCTTTTGTGACTGTTCAGAGAACTGTCTAATCATTAATGTTCTCCCTGTTGAAAACTCACCTAAGTCTTGCCAAAACCTTAAAAAAATCTGAAGAGCTTCAGTTTGCTATGACTTTAATGTCACTTCTTTGCTGTTTACTTCTACTTTCTCCCTTAATCAACATGTTTTGTAATACTTGTATTATAAATTCTTTAAAGCAGGACTGATGTATTTGTTATGCTTGCACAGTATCAAGCACAGCAGGGTCCTTGCTCTATATATGGGCTACCATGGCAGTACTTTTTGCAACAAATGTGTGCGTCTTAATACATATAGAAACCCATTTCAATTTTTCCTCTGGGTAAGACATGCAGACAAAAAAGTTCCAATAATTAATTGTTGAGGATACCTAGATTAGCATTCCTTTTTCGAGAAATAACCATTAAATTTTATCAACAGTTACACAACAGAAGGTATTGTCTAATTTCACAGACAACTCAGTGGTGCTCATCGTTCATTCCTACACAAAACAGAACTCCCTGGTGCTTCTGTAGAAGTCTTGCACATGTAATAACAATGGCACCAGACTACATAGATGACATTGCAACATTTGAGAACTTCCATTTCTCTTTATAATTGTTTCAGCTTGTTTGAAAAAGCCCAATGTTATTACCATTTTTGTGTAAGTAACATATTCAAAAAGTCTTGTTTCTTATATGTTGATGTCAAGCACCAATTAGTGCAAGCAATTGCTATCTGTATGACATTCTTTAATACGCATATCCAACTTGTTTTCCAAGAGCTCAAAGCCAGAAATGCTTGCAAAGATCTTACCTTCTGGTTCAAAAAGAATTTATCTTCAGAGCAACAGCCCTTCCCTAACCTCCCACACTGCTCAGCAGTTTCTTACCACTCACATTATTTACTGACACAAAAGTAAACCTTCATATAAGCAACCAGGGCAGGTCTTATTCTGACCCTTAACAATAGTAGGGAAGGTTACCAGAAAATCTACAAAATGTATTTAATTCCCTTGACATTTTTTTGCACAGAAACTCACCTGTATAACTCCTTCCATCATATTCACCATCTTGTTGACTATAGCAATAACTTTGTGAGTACGCTCAGTAGGAGTGATGTCAGGTCTGTACTGGCTTGACAATACATACCGACAAGTCATATACAAAACATATGTAGGTGACAGCTTGAAATGAACCGTTGAGCTATTTGTGTAATTTATAATGGCAGATAAGAAGGCATCTTCAGCTACAAAGAGGAAAAAAAAAAACATGCCATAAGTCAAAGATGCAAAGAGAGTGAAATAAAATACAGGGAAAGTGGATTTGTTTTTCAAGGGAGACAGGTAAGTAATTTACAGGAATCTAAACTCGAAGTTGCTTGCTATGTACTGTGGTTACTAAAGTACAACAACAGACTTCTGTATAAAGCTAGAAAACCTGATCATCAGCAAACATTATTTCTTGTCTCTTTGCTGAAAATTTTTATCTTCAAGAGAACAGAAAAATGCGTGTTTTATCTTTCTACAAAACTCCCTTATCACAGGGAATGTTATGCTAATAAAAAACCCTGTCCTGCTCACAAATCCATTTAGTTTCATGTATCTGAAGTCTGAACAACCTCTGATACAGTAATTTTTCTACTTTATAAGAGAGCTTAAAAATCTGGGGACCATGGTAACAAAAAAATTAAATTCTAAATGAAAGTTTGAAGAAAGATTTTATATGAAATGGGTAATAGATTTCATCTTGGTCAAAATCCAAGGCATGGAGAACCATGAAGAAGAGAATGAATTTTACATACTGTTGAGAAGGTTGGATTAATTGTTTTTCACAGTTAAATTTGATTCTCTGAAGACAAAGAGCTGAAATGCAATTGGAATTAGATATGCATGAACCTGCTCCCATACCCAAATTAACTACCATCTGTTTAGTCATTACTGTTTTCAATGTTTGCTTACATTATCCTTAAGTTCTCAATTGCAGTGAACTATTACACGATACAAAAAATTTCAGTAGGTTGGTGTTATAAATTTGCAATTTACTCACAGCTTTCCCTGAATTCAATACTGGCAGGTAGTATCAGTTCTGGTCCATGGGTATCCTGAGGTCTAAAGAAAGGAGACAAAAATAGAATGAAACAATTCACATGGGTGATAATAATTTCACTGTAAAACAACATATTTCTCCAAATACACTGGCTCCGAATGCTGACACAATATCCTCCTTCAAAAATAATTCTATTTTCACCTTTCCTCTAGAATCATTCAGAATACATTTGCCAGCAACACAGAAGATCGAAACACAGACTTCATTTGTGGAGTCTGTGATATTAATGAACATCCTCTTCTGATCTGTGTATCAGTTTACCATCTGCCATTGACGGGTTCAAGTAACAAATTATTCATGGACATGTAAAATAAAGGGTGGTGAGGCACTGGAATAGGTTGCCCAGGGAGGTTGTGGATGCTCCCTCCCTGGAGGTGTTCAAGGCCAGGTTGGATGAGGTCTTGAGTAACCTGTACTAGTGGGAAGTGTCCCTGCCTATGGCAGGGGGTTGGAACTGGATGATCTTTTAGGTCCCTTCCAACCTTACCATTCTATTAAAAAAAAAAAAAAAAAAAAAAAAAAAAAAAGAAAAAAAAAATTTCACTAAAAAAAAAAAAAAAAAAGAAGTGAATGAAGTTTCACCTGAAACATCAGCTCGATTACAACTAATCGAACTTCCTATCTTTAATGCCTTCAAAACTGATGAGAACTTGGTCAACTTATTTGTCCTTTCTTCTGGAAAGGAGGAAAAGGAGGTAAACTCTAGCCCCTACCCTCACCTAGTTGTTGCTATGTTATGTTAAGAAACGCAGTCATTCCATTAACCTCAGAATATCCCCACTCAAGAAAAAGCACTGGTATCAGTTTATCAGTATCTACCAGAGAACTCACATCCGAGAAAAATGAACAGAAATTTGATTTTTCTGGTGTCTACAAAAAGCTAAGAACATATTTCATTCCTCCCTTAAGCAAAAGCAGTAACTGAGTTGTTCCCTCTAGTCAGGCACTGATTTTTAAGTAACATGTAAAAGCTTAAGGTCTTCCGCACATGATAGTCATTTTTACCATGCATAACACAATACTTAGCTTTTTACTCTCCTCAGAAGCTTTGATAAAGGAATGCAGTGTGATTATGTGAACTTCATTCTCCTGAGAAATTTTAGTTATGCCACAAAGCAGAGATAGCCGAATAAAGAATCTCAGCATCCTAGTTCATGTAGCAAAAATCCACAAGATTAACTCTGAAGGTTCATGTCAAAAGATTGAGAATTAAATTAAAAAATAAAGGACACCTTTTAGATTTGGTAATTTTTTTTTTAACTTGTAAAAACTTAAACCAACAGAGAACTCAGTTATGTGATCTAGATAATGCTTTACTATAAAAATCTCTCAGCAAAACAAAGTTCTGAGAAGCTAAAAGTTAAGGAACTGCACAATAACATGCACATAAACTTCTGCCAGTTCAGCTACGTTCCAAAGACAACAACATGCTCTTGATGAAGGTTAATCAGTTGGTAAATTGTAGCATTTATTCAGTTTCTAATTCTAAAAATTTTAAACTATTTTCTCCCTACTTCCACACTGTCAAAAGTGCATTTTCTTAACTGAAAGCTTAACTACTTCTACAGAAGACTACTACTCACACAGCATTATCAAAATAGAACTCTAACAACAACTCCATATAAATTTTTATATCTATCATTATAGGAATGGTAATAAGAAAAATAAGTACTTCAACAAACTGGCTGGTAAACCACATAGATGATTTGTTTCCTTTTCTTTAGAACAGAAAGATCCCTTTCAGCACAAAGGAAGGAATGTGATTCTCAGTCTTTGCTCCAATGGGAGAGAAAGCAGCACAGCAAATGAGAACTGATAAGGATTAGTACAAGACTGCTTCAAGAATTTGGGGAATTGCTTTGAGAGAAATTAATGAAGTAGAAAGAGGAAAGACTTCTTTTTAAAAAAATGTAAATCTAGCTTTACCTGTAAATTAGCTCCCTAGGAACACGTGCAGTAAGTCAATTATTTTAGCTACCTTGAATATCCTTCAACTAACATAGCATTTTCTCCTCCTTCTAAGCACACACGAAAGAAGTACTCTCCAATTAAGCTTTGAAAATAGGAAATTTAAGTTAAAATAATTCTGTTTCTGTCATGATAGCAGCATGCCAGCCTGCTTTGATATTGGATATATTATTGGATATATTTTAAGTATCTATTGTCTTTGTGTTAGTGCTTCTACAGAAAAGCCCTCTCTGTGGTGACGAAGTTCTTTGAGTGAAACCTGTCTGAAAGTCTAGTTATGTTATGTTCAGCAAGGCCATAAAATACCAATCACTGGTTTCCTCCTCTCAAAGTATAGCGTCAGGTAATACTGCATTTTAAAACTACATTAGAAACAATACATTCTCATTTCTCCTAGACTATTTTGTCTACAATTAATCGCATGCAGAAAAATTAAATATCCTCTGTCTTCATGCGGTTGTTTTAGTCAACATAAATTTTGCAAGGCAAGTTACAACTAGGAATCAGGTGAGTGTTTGTATTCCATTAACACCACTTTTATATCTCTATTGTCATTTCCAATCAAACATCTTCAAGAACTCCTGAAGTCCATTCACTAAGAACCATGTGTGACTACAATCCTTAATTAAATAGTTACCATCCTTTATGTCACAGAATCAGATTTCAATTAGAACATTTAAATTAGAATATCCAACAATTAGGGTGAAATTATACTCTCAGATTTCAATTTTTTTCCTAGAGACTAGAAATGAAAAAATATGGCATTCGAGTTCTAATAGTCTTCAGTCAATTCAGCGAGTAACTGAAAGAAAATCTTGTCTTACAATTCACCTTTGAAAAGTGGTAATGAATACAGAGAAAGGACAAACACAGACATTTAGTACAGACTTAGGCAGACCAGTTATACTGCAATAAAAACCTCAAACTGCCCGGTAAAGATTTTTTTTTGTTTTGTAACTACCATAGCAGTTACTTCCCTCTATAACTGCTGTCCTTACAGTTCACAAAGTGAGAGGAGTATCCCAAAGGCAGCCTAAGTAAAGATATATCCATCAAAAACATATCCAGAAAACTGACAAATCCAGTTTGAACAAGTCATTGCCTGGTACTTCTTATTTTGACAGTTTGACTTTGATAACCTGTTAATTTCAACACAGCTAATATATCCAAAGAAAAACATGTAGTAGAAATAATGCATGCAGATGCACAAGCCTCTATATAATTACACACCATATACTATACACAGTTATATAAAGAAATATCAGCATCAAATCTGGAGATAAAAAAAAAATATCTCTGTAGTTTAGCTATCACAAACCTGTACGCAATTTGGATGCCTCCCTTTTAAAATATTTTCTGCATACAAGTACCACGCTGGGAAAAAAGGGAAAAAACAAACAAACTAACACACACCACAAAAACACCCACCACCCACAACCAAAACAAACAAAAAACCACACAAAAAAACCAACACACAAACCAAAACACACAAACAAAAAAAACCCCACCAACACAAAACAATGAAGCCACAACAAACCACTAAACAGAAACCCAACCTGTACAGTAAGACTACAAGATGTATTCTCTTTAGAAGGACTTTTTTGAAGTTTTTGGTTCACCTTTTTTTTTTATTGTTTGGGGTTTTTTGTTTTTCCCCCAAAAAAAATAGAAACCAAACCAATAACCAGCTTAGAGATGGTCCTGTATTGTTGAAATATACAACTACAGCACAAAATATCCTCTGTTCAAATGCTCTTGCTGAAATGGGAGAAATATAGAAATTTAATAATCTTCATATGCATAGAAATGCACAAAAACAGAACTCAAGAATTATTAACAGTAGAAGCCTGAAGGACTTTTGAAGCTATAAAAGGTTTCAGAAAATGTTTTTCATCTTTCATTTGAGGAAAATTACAGTTAAAATACTAATAATTCAACAAGAAGGAATTAAATCTTCAACACTTTAATAAAAAGAGTTCTGAAAAAGATATTCGAAATGCCCAGGTACTCTACCAAGAGACTGTAGACAAGAATGACTACTGTATTCTACTGTACCTTCACTGAAAAGATCTAAAAGACGTCACTGCTACAAAATCCTAGAATATCAGGAATGCTGTTCAGGTCAAAGCACAACCCTCTGCCCTTTTTTCTCTATTTTTTTCACTTATCTCTCAAATCTGTTTTCTGGTTAGTAAATAAAGAATACACCTCAAGGTAGTAGACACTGCATACTAGAAAATTCATAACTTGAATCACTACACTTGAACCCTCCAGTGCATTCATCTTCCCTTTCATCCATTTATCACAGCAGTTTATCTACATTTAAAAGTTGATTTACGTAGACAGAAATCCAAAATTGTAGTTTTCCTAAGATATGGGGGGAAAAAATTTGTGATCTTTCAAAGATGAGAAAGAGGCTTTGCAATCATGTCAGCCAGTTGCCAGAATCTTTGGAAGCATCTCATGAGGGTTTATCTATTAATGATAGAAAATGATGACAGTTTTTGAAGTAATGCTAACATTAGAAGTTGAGCTCTTCTGAACGGCCGCAACCTAAGTTTAAAAAAAGGTATTATGATAACAGAGACTGAATAGCAAGAAAATGGCCAAGTGACCTGAAGGCAGTGTCTTCCACTGTGGATTTGAAAACAAAATATGGAGAGCATGAAAACTATCATTTTGTACCTGAAAGAAAAGGGCCTGTGAGCAAAATGGGGCAGCATTTATCTACTTACTAACAGCCACTGTATCAAAAAAACAAAAATCAAGGAGGTGATGTTATACGTATTTATAAACTGCATAATTGTCCAAGGCAAGAATTTAGAGGTAGCTAAAATTCTCTCACAGGATTTGTCAATAATACTACTGTAATTTCTTTCTCCAGAGTAAATGACATCATCTTGCCACTGACAAACGAAAATTTCAAGTGACTGTACTTCTTCATACAACGTGTCTAACCTCAAATCAACAATGGTGTGCTATGACTACCAGCTTGGCTTTACAAAAAGAAAAACTACAAATAACAGAATACTGAGGCAAAGAAATAATTATTTGCTTTTTGCTTTAGTTGTGTTTTTATTTGGGGTGAGATTTCATTTTCCACTGGGAAAATTAGGCAGTTCACAATATTTAAAACACATTACTTGATCTACCAGAAAAAAGTATCCAGCCTTTTCCATTATGAGAAGTAATGGATTACATATTTCCTACCTGCTTTCCTGTCTGCGGTAATCTTGCTGCTGCTCTATTCTAATCATTGGCTTCACCATTCCTCGTTCTGCTGTGCTGGATGCTGATGACGTCCTGTCACCATCAAGCCTGCTGGTGCTCTAATTCAAAACAGTGGGACAGATGCTTAGCATGCAAACATTGCATTAGCCAGTATTTGTGCTTGGCACTACTAAATTTGTGCTTGGCACTATGAAAAGTTGTCAGTTTGAGGCTTGAAAGAAATGGGAAAACAGAAGAGTACAGCAGAGAAGCCAGCAGCTCAGTAGGTTTTTTTACCGCAAGGAAGCATATAAGAGCACACTTCCAATCCAAAAGACGTCAACGGCCAGCTAGGAGCAGCTACTACTTAATGCATTGCAAGAGTATACAATGAAAAATGTGTTTTTATTTAAAAGTGACATAGCTATATATGTAAAGAAATAACTAATTGTTAACAAAAACTTTAACTAGGAGGCAAAATAAAGCACATCAACAGATTTAAGACTGGTTGTGCTCCCCTGCTCTGCTCCATGATGTAATTTATCCTATCTGGAAGCAAAATCTGATCTGCTAGAGTACATAATTTTCCAAACAAGAAACAGAAAATCAGACTATAAAACTTTTTTAGGTAGAATTTTATTCATTCTCATTCAGTGTCACAAGCCCCTCAACAGGAAGCTTTCAACTCATCATTTCCAATTACCTCAAACTATCAGGAAGGGGCAAAACACGCTATTTTAAGCAGTAAAATATGTAGTAATTACTTTTCATTATAAACAGTTGAAAAACAAATACTGGTAAAAGATGAAGCATTTTGATACTTCTAAGAAATTTCTAGAACTATATAATTTGCTTTGATACAAGAAAATCTTCCAAGTACATCTCAGTATTTCGACAAAATATTTTTTTCAGTACTGACATGTCAATCCATTAATAACTTTTCATCACTAGATCTGAGAATTTTTATTGAAGTTACTGTTGCCCCTTTTCCTAACAGGAAAAGCAAACTCATTAGAGCAACTGTTAGAAAACAAGTGACTCACCAGTGATTTAACAGATGCCATGCACATTCTTAAATAATATTAAAAATCAACACATTAAACCACAGCCACCAAAACCTTAAAATTTCCCAAGCTTCCCTACTTGCCACTAGAAGTATATTTCTTATGAGTCAAACAAGAAGATGAGATATGCTAGACAATAATGTAAGAAACTTCAGATCTAGGCAATTTTGAGGTAAATAGTGCATCCAACAGAAAACATGGCAACTAACAAAGCTACAAAGAAAGGAGAAAAACTGAATCAGAAGGCTGTGGCAAGAAAAAAGACTAACAAATACACTCATGAATTATCAGATTATCACTGTTAATACCTACACTGCCACACCAACATCACTAACTTTCTTTACAAGTACTTAAATCTGATAATAGCAGTAATAAAATACAAAAGGAAATGCATTTGTGAGAAGACTACATTTCATACTGCTGAGGCATGTGATCACAGCACCAAGACAGACACTAACCACTGTGTCACTCTGCTTGATTTGTTAGCTCTTGGTAAACCCAACTCTGGTACAAAATTCTTTAATGGAAAGGTAGTGCAGAAAGAAAGCAAGAAGATATTATCACCTCATTAAATGTTTATAACTATTACTGCAGAGACAGTTTGTCTAGTGAATGTGTGCGAAGCAGCTTTATTAAGTCAAAAGTCATATCCATTAAATTTTGAAAGCCAAGTTAAACCAAAATTCACATTTTATATAAAACATTTACTTACCCTAATGCAGATGACAACAGTCATGCGCTATATACATGAGATACTGATGTATCATTTCTAACATAAATCTCTACTTGCACTTATTCTGCCTCCAAATAGGTTGGTTTGGGGAGAAACTATACCAGGTTTGAGGAATTTCCCTTTCTGAAGTTACTGCTCTTGCCACGGAAAGCATGCCAAATGCTATTACAAACTTAAACAGAACAGTTTTGCGGGAAGAAAAGAAGAAATAAATGGTAACACACCCGAAAGAGGAAATGGTTGGGGAGAATGATGAACTGGCCACATTTTACCAAATAGAACTGATTCTATAATTTTGATCTACCTTACACATGATCTTTTATTATTTATTGTTAATTTAGTCATAACATAATACCTTGCTTGCTGGCAATGCTGTTCCACTGTGAACATCTCCCTCCAAATCAAATGTGGTTTCCTGAACAGCTCTAAAAGCAAAATGATATTTCAAGCACTTTTTAGAAATTGTATGGCTAAACATTTAACAAACAAGGAAGAGAGTAGCTAAACTTAGGAAATTAAAATTCAAGAGGTATACCATGACTCCAGTTAATATTCACTTTCTAAAACGCTAACAATTCTCTTTATAAAAACACTACGAATATTTGTACCAATAATTTCCTTTGGAAAAACAGATAAAAATATGTTCAAGGTATTTTATTCACTGCAGTAGAGCCATTACAATTTTTTGCTCAGCTATTAATGTACAATAATCTTGATAATGTTAGATCATTCATCTATCTTAGTATTATCTATTTGCTCTAAAGATTAAAAAAAAATAAATAAATTTGATTGTTCAAGTTGCCATAGTCCTCTGCCAGAGATTCTGCAGTCCAGGTAAAGCTCTGCAGCAGTACAGTGCTTTGCAGCTGACTATGCAAACTTGTAAGAGCACTTGTTTATTGATCTGCATCTTAGAATGAACTCAAGATTTAAGCAAAAGTATTATGTAACAGCTAAAAGGTTGGATACTATCCTGCAGACAGGTTCTACAACAATCATAAGGTGTATTCCTACGTAAAAACTCAGAAAAAATAATATAGATCTATATTTCAACTGGTATTAACACAAGCAGATTAGCCATAAAAGCCTCTTTTCCTAGGTATCTCTCTCATACCTCTCCAAGGCACTTTGCTTACTGTCTAAACCACAGTATACTTCTACTAGAGCAGTAGCCTCATGTGGACCCAGAGGAGACAGAAGATACAATGTTAATTTTTCCCGGTGCTATACAGCTGGATTTTAAGATTATTTTTCTTGAATACTTCTGAAGACACTCGACAAAATATCTGAACTCCTCCTACAAGTTACTAAATCTATAATCAGTAATTTTAATAGGCACCTATCAAAAACATTAATGGACTTCTGGACCGTTAGTAGTTGCAAAACAAACTAGAAGACATTGCTATGTAAAGACATTTAGTTTCCTACCCTCAGAGTCTTATTTTGTGACTACCCTATTGAATTTCCAAATCCTTCTGTTAGAATTTTAGAAATTACTATATGACAGAAATACCACAAAACACAATCAAACAAAAAACCACCACATACGTGAAAAAAAGCCCAACAAAACCAAAACGAAACACAAACCCACACCATAAAAACTCCACAGAACCAAAAAAAAAAAAAAAACCAAAAAAACCACCAAACCAAACCCAAACCACAAAAGACACACCATAAAACCCCATAAACAAGCAAGCAACAACAAAAAAAATCAAAATACTGCACAAAACAACCAAATGGGGGGGAGTGGGGAGGAAATTGAAAAATAAAAATAAGAAATATCAAGCTCCCTGAAAATACTCAGAGAATTCTATACTTCTCCTAGAAGCTGCATCAGGAAAGCTTGTGTGAATAATTCACACTGAAAAACACTTTTGCTAATCCAAAAAAAAATCACAAGGTGGAGCTCCAGTATTAAAATAGTTACCACACATTTAACATGAACAGTTACTCAGGACTCATTTAAAGCCATACTCTAGCTACAAGTCATTTATAATGCTTTCATTCTCTACTTCTTAAGGCTCTCCCTTTCGAATCAATGGGAAGAAAAATTTTACTTACCCAGTTTTGTGTCTTGGACCTTTTCCCATAAGACTTGCATCAACAGATCTTTTAGGAATAATATGGTCCTGAGTGGGATCCACAAACTTAAATACATGAGATGATCCAAACTGAACTTTCATTCCACTTTGCAGCATAGTGGTTTCTGAAATACGCTGACCTTCCACATAAGTTTCGGCATCAATGCTTCTTGGGGTTACATGAACAACTCCCTCCATATTAGTGAGGTCACAATGATGAGGTTGAATTCCTGGGCCAAATAGCTGGAAACAGAATTCATTAACGTGGAATAAAATAAGTTATATAGCAGCAGAAATTAAAACAAGAAGATTGATTTTCAGCTTACCCTATTTACAGGCTAAGTAACTTTGCTTGCTTTTGAATGTAACAGATAAATTAGTACAAAAAAAACCAGTTGAACTTCATTTTAATTTTCCTTGCAACGGAGAAAATAAAATACAATTAATGTGCAGTAGAAATTCTTTAATAGAGTCTTCCACCTTTTTGTTCATAGGTTGTTCAGAACTGTGCTCTACCACCTGCTGTTTTGATACGTAAAATCTCACAATGCAAATATTTACAAGTTAATTAACTGCACTGATGTAGGTCCATGGTGCTGCGAGACACTGTAACATCAACTTCATAGAGTTATTCTTCTCTTATAAATTTAAGAAATCCAAATTGCACTCAAAATGGGTTAAAAATAAGCCATTAAGCACTGATACTTACCACTTGATCCAGTGATGAAGAAAGAATATTGCATTTTAAATACTCTTAAATTGAGAGAGGAAGTAATGACCACTAATACAAAATTCCAGAAACATGTTACCCTTCTGTCTTGAAGGATATGCACAAAGTATTTTACTAGTTTCCACAATTACAGATTACAGACCTGACATCAGACCAGTTCTGTCACCTAAACCTACTTTTTTCCCCATACCTGAATGGAATTGTCATCAAATTTTTCAGTTCCAACTTCAGTGACACTTAATTGCAGACGATAGAGCTTTGGTTTATCTCTGGAGTCAGAACCATCTGCACAGAAAGTGACAAATATTCATTTGCAAGTTATTAAAGTTTGAATGTTTCTACATTACTGCAGAGCAGCAGTGTTCACACAAAAAAATAACTGAGCGACATTCTTTCAAGATTTGTTAGGAACTTAGCTGTGCACTGTAGTGTAAAGAACACTGTAAGTAGCCAAAGTTCGCTCAGATCAGCTGTTTACGACAAGTGTAAAAGGAGAAAGTGATCAAGAACTGCCCTATTCTGAACACACTTTGAAAAAATTTCTCTGTATCATTAGTAGTGTACACAATATATTTTTTATTAATAGTTAAAACTTCTGTGGGTATGGCAATATGGGTTTAAAAGATGTAGAAAAGAAGGTATCTGCACATTTCTTAATGAAAGTACAGATTATCAGTAATATCTACTGTCAGGTGGTTAATATATTTATCAGATACTGAAATAGGGCAATATGAAAAAAGAATCTTTACAAAACGTTTACCTATGACAGTTTAATCTTGATATACAGGACTGTAGCACTTCTGGCATTATCTTTATAGTCCCATTGACCTTTATTCTCATTTTGCAGAAAATTAGGTCAAAGAGAACATTTATCTTCCTGCTCCACACACAAGAACATATTGTCCAAATACAGAATAATATTTTGCATGAAACAGTAGATCAAGTACAGGATTCAGCTGCTGTCTTCACAGGCTAACACAGATGGGGTTTAGCATACCTATTAAATACTCCCTACATCTCAGAAAATACAACCACCTTAAATTCTGTCAGATGCTAAAATAATACTGTTCCTTCTGCCTTGTCTCCAATTTCTCCTCCAAAATAAAGATTAAAAAAAAGATAAAAAAGAGAGGTTGCAAGACAAAGATTATCTTATCTGTAGTCATTAACAATTTCAAGACATCCCCAAAAAGCATTTAGAGAATATTACTAATGCCGTGGCAGGTACAGTAGTAGTCATTAGCATGGAACTAGTCTTCAAATTTTAAATCAGATCAATATAAACAGAACCTCCATCAATCTAATTGTAAACTCCCAGCATTACAGCCAGATGAAAGAATAAGACCAAAAGCCATTTAACCATAAAATTTTACTTCTACAAAGTCCTTCAGTAAAAAGTATTTAAAGGAATTAAAAATCAAAAGCAGATAAAACTTTACAGTTAAGACAAACACAAACACTGACTACAAGCAGAAGATGAAGAGAAAGGAAGGTAACAGTAAAAAATAACAGAAACCACAAAATTAATGGACTGAGGGGAAAAATTTATCTATGAGGAATGATACTTTCAGAGTTTTAAATGGTTTTGGCATGGCAAAAAGTATAATGGTTGCTTCGAGTTGCAGCTTTCTCTTGGCAGTGTTGTGATGTTACTGCGATGTAAAGACATCAGGCGGACAGTCTATAGATTATTACTATAAATATACAAGTTAACTACAGATATATAGTAACGCCCAGGTACTGAACATACTTACAAGTAGTATGTCATCCACCACTGAAGTGGTATTAAACATAAAAGCACCCAAGCTGTCTAAATGTTTTTTTGGATACAGAGATAAGCCTCTCATTAAATCCCAGTTACTCTATAGAAACACGTCTTAATATCATTGTACACTAAAAAAAGGTAATGCTAATACACTACCTACAGCAATTCCAATTGTGTGCAGGTTTTAATACTTAATGCCACTGAACAGAATTTATATGGTTGCATCGTCAATGTCACCAACTGCAGACATAATACATCACTGAATACAGCTTACTCCCAATTACCTAAATTATTGTGCCCCCAGTTTACACATTAAAAATAAAAAAACAAAACAGAGTACCTCCATTTATTTATTCATGAATCAAAAAGTCAAGTAATTCCACCTCCTACCCACATCTCAGTTTGGTAAAACTGATATCCAAAGACAAACTGATGTCATCTACCTAGACCTGAGTAAGGCATTTGACTCTGTCCCACGTGACATCCTGGTCACCAACTGGAAAAACATGGACTTGATGGATGGACCACTCGCTGGATAAGGAATTGGATGGATGGTTGCACACAGAGAGTGGTGATCAAGGGCACAATGTCCACCTGGAAACCAGTGACAAGTGGTGACCCTCAGGGGTCAGTGTTGGGACCAGTGCTGTTTAACATATTTGCCAGTGACATGGACAGAGGAATGGAGTGCACCCTCAGCAAGTATGCAGATGACACAAAGCTGTGTGGCACCGTCGATTTGCTAGAGGGCAGGGATCCATCCAGAGGGACCTGGACAGGCTGGAGAGGTGGGTCCAGGCCAACCACATGAAATTCAACAAGGCCAAGTGTAAGGTCCTGCACCTGGGTAGGCATAATCCCAAGCACAAATACAGGCTGGGTGG
>VWZE01016326.1:40146-51323 GCA_013396675.1 Eubucco bourcierii | reverse complement strand
GTGATGGTTTGGGAGTTCCCCACCCTCCACACTTTGTAAAATGACCCAGACTAGAACTCAGCCAACTGGAAGTTAAGGACTGAAACTCTATTTACAGCTCAGCACAATGTACAAGCAGAGATAGACACAACAGACAGGAATAGTTACAGACATAGACAAGTTAAAGGTAATACAGAAACACAACTCCTCTCCCAGAAATCAGAGACCCCAGGAGGGGCTCCCAACCACCCTTCCACCTTCTCCCCACCCCTATACCTTACCCCAAGGTTTGCCTTACACACAAGGTAAATTAGGAGGATCAGCCAGGGGGGTTAGAAGAAAAGTGGTTAGTGAAAATTAATCAGCAGAGGAGCCAGAACCAGAAGCTGCTAGACTGCCCCAGACGCTGTTCTCCCAGCAAGAGACAGACACAGACTCACTTATCTATATTTTGGTTATTTTTCCCAAAACAATTTTTAGCAAGCCTATGAGTGAAGCAGACATCACCATTGTTTTCCTTTCACAGCCTATAGTGCAATTTTCTCTATTAAAACATTCCAATTAACGTTAAACCAGCACACTCAGGGACCAAGGCATTGTGAGTACATCTGCTAGAGTTAATGCCAAGGTTCCATAGGCATAGTCAGAATTGTTCCTGTTTTCACCTTCCTATTTTCCAAGTTCTGATTGTTTAAACTGTTTAATTCCATGTTCATAAATACCCTTTGTGCAACTATTTCCTATAAACCGAAATCCAAAGACTCTCTGGGAATTTCCCCTGAATTTTTAAATATTAATAACAAAGTTCATATTCATACAGAAATTAATATTCATAATTCATGACCTGTTATTAATTTCTACAACAGACATAACAGATATATGAGAGATATAACTGGAAACAGGCAAGTACACGATGGGTTCATTGCTTTTTGAAGTCATCTTCACAGGTCTTCTGGCCTTGCAACTTGCTGCTATGATGTGTGAGACAGTCTAGTCTCCTCTCACCATTCCATAGAGAGTGTAGTGCAACCCTGGAAGTGGTGGTAGCCCAGGGAAGGAGCATCTTCTCTGTCCTTGGGGGTTTGTAAGACTTAGACAAAACCATGTCTAACCTGATTATGTTGGGTATTGTCTGCTTTCCAGTGCAATGTTGGAGTGTATGCCCTCAAAAGAAGAAATCAATTATTCTGGTTTGGATTAGCAGGTAAGTCACATTGAATTTACCATAGTCATTTTCACTGTGGTGGCTGTTACCAGCCATTACTTTCACAAGCACATGAGTCCTGAACAGCTGTTGAAAGAGGATTTTAATTTTCTCTATCCAGAAAAGAAAGTATTTATAGCTTTTAGGTAGTGGAGAGAAAGAAACAGAGAAGACCTTAACAGGAGATAGATGGCTACTCATTTCAGTGGCTGGAAAAGGAAGCCTGCAAATGATTCTGTCACCAAGTAGAGATTGTAAAAGGTAGTACCTCCTTCACATGAAGTTGCACAGCTTGAATTCAACATCAGACAGAGGAGTTTGCTGTAGCAGTTGTACAATTATATTGTTCTCTACATACATCAATATTGGACTGTATGCCCCCAAAAGAAGAAATCAATTATCTTCTTTTACACCTATTTCCATATTTAAAGTTACTTACACAAGCCTGCCCATGGGGCATAGCTAGAAGCAGAATAACACTGGGAAATGAAAACACATTGTTAAATAGAGAGCAAAAGGAAGAACAAATACTTTCTGAAGACCAGTGATGCTAATTGGAATATTTTAATGGAAAAAATTATATTGTGGGTTGTGAAAATAAAACACTGATGATGTCTACTTCACTCATAGGCTTGCTGAGATATACAAGAAGAAGCACACAAACATAGGTAACACACACAGAGAGTCTTGGTCTCTCTAGCTTTTTGTCTTTCTGCTGTGTAACCCAACTAACCACTCTGTTTCTAACCCCCCTTGCCCATCCTCCAAACTCACCTTGCATGTAAGGCAGACCCTGGGGTAAGGTAGAGGGGTGGAAAGAAGGTGGAAAAGTGGTTGGGAGCCCCTCCTGGGGACTCTGATTTCTGGGAGGGGAGTTGTGTTTCTGTATTCCCTTTAACTTGTCTATGTCTGTAACTATTCCTGTCTGTTGTGTCTATCTCTGCTTGTAGATTGTGCTGAGCTGTAAATAGAGCTCCAGTCCTTAACTTCCAACCAGCTGAGTCTAGTCTGGGTGATTTAACAAAATGTGGGGGGAAGGGGATCTCCCAAACCATCACACTGCTGCTTTGCATTTTTCAGTTTGTGACAAGAAGCTGTGCCCAGGTAAGATGTTAAAAATTACTGATCTCTGTACTGAATGTCATCAGTTAAGAGACAAAATCATGTCAAAATGCTTTTCTGGAGCTAGTGATTATATATACTTAAGATATGAAGTGAGAAGAAAAGAAAAACAAAACAATTTTACAATATTTTTTTCCTCCTGGAACACCACATGCTACACATACATCTTATTTATGAGTCTGCAAGTCTGACAGTTTAAAAATCTGAGCCAAAATGTCAAAGGCATTAAAATCAGTGAGTCATAGGCTAGTGCCCACTGTGTTGAAGTCACAACTTTTCTTGTAGAAAGAAAGTGTGAGACATGATGAATAGCTGTAAAAGACAACATTTGTACTGGCTCTCTAGACAAGTTTTGTCAAATGCTTGTTCTCTCTTATGAGGTATCTTAAACTACAGAAGCCTTGAGTGCCATGTGGGCAATGACATTTGGAATGAGTGTCTAGGTGAGATTTATTCTTTCTCTTCTACAAAGAAGCTGATGCTAGAGTCAAAGAGGAGGAAAGAGAAATTTTTCACTCTGAAACAATCATGAAAGCTTTTCACACTGCACGGGACTGGAAATCTTGTCACACCAAGACAAGTAGTTTACTTCCAGTATCAAATTGAGATGATGACTGCAGTAATTTTTAAACATTTCTCCAAGTACTTGCATTGTTATTTCTTTTGGATAGTGAAAAAGCAAGAACCTTTCAGTTGAATCTGAAAAGGTAGCTCCTTTCTGGAATTCAGAACACTTATGGTAGTTGAGGAACATTTTGGGTTAGAGTATTAGAAAAGTATTATTATGTGAATTGAAGAGAAGGCTTCCAGGAGACTTTAGAGTAACCTTCCAGTATCTGAAGGGGCCTACAGGAAGACTGGGGAGGGACTCTTGACAAGGCCTTGAAATGACAGGACAAGGGGCAATGGGTTTGAACTGGCAGAGGGAAGAATGAAAATGGATGTTAGGAGGAAGTTTTTTGCACTGAGGGTGGTGAGACACTGGCACAGGTTGGCCAGGGAGGTTGTGGTTGCTCCCTCCCTGGAGGTGTTCAAGGCAAGGATGGATGAGGCCTTGAGTGAACTGTACTAGTGGGAGTCGTCGCTGCTTATGTCAGGGGGTTGGAACTAGATGATCCTTGAGGTCCCTTCCTACCTTATGATTCTATGATTCTATGATGAAACGCTTACTGTGTAAACCTTCAATCCAAACATGGCATTAGTTAAAATTTTCACATTTAAATAGGATGTGCAAATGACGTTTCACAAAAGCATGAGAGTAAACTCCTGTAAAGCTTCATGAGTTACTTCAGGCAGCAGAAATAGAAAAATAACAGCATAAAGTTCCTCCAGGATGCAAATCTAATTAAGATTTACTTCTTTCTCTGTTCTTCAACAGAATTATATATTTGTTACAATGACAATGGAAAATTAGGTGAAATATTCAAAACTACAAGGATGATCATCACAATGTATTTTACTCTGCTATTAGCTGAGCTCTCTATTTTTTCCTGTTGTAGGCATGTTTTGTAGAATGTAATATTCTTAGCCATGGAGAAAATCAGTTCTGTGTGAAGTT
Source organism: Eubucco bourcierii (assembly GCA_013396675.1). Classification (NCBI taxonomy): domain Eukaryota; kingdom Metazoa; phylum Chordata; class Aves; order Piciformes; family Ramphastidae; genus Eubucco; species Eubucco bourcierii. The sequence continues at coordinate 47,460 of VWZE01016326.1, read as the reverse complement.
CTGGAGCCCTCAGCACAGGAAGGACAAGTGTTGGAGCAGGTCCGGAGGAGCCCACAAAGATGCTGAGAGGGCTGCAGCAGCTCTGCTATGAGGACAGGCTACAAGAGTTGGGGCTCTGCAGCCTGGAGAAGAGAAGGCTTCAAGGGGTCCTGATAGTAGCCTTCCAGTATCTGAAGGGGGCCTACAGGAAGGCTGGGGAGGGACTATTTACAAGGTCTTGCAATGCCAGGACAAGGGGCAATGGGTTTGAACTGGCAGAGGGGAGATTTAGACTGGATGTTAGGAGGAAGTTGTTTGCAGTGAGGGTGGTGAGGCACTGGCACAGGTTGCCCAGGGAAGTTGTGGCTGCTCCCTCCCTGGAGGTGTTCAAGGCCAGGTTGGATGAAGCCTTGAGTAACCTGTACTAGTGGGAGGTGTCCCTGCCTATGTCAGGGGTTTGGAACTAGATGATCCTTGAGGTCCCTTCCAACCTTACCATTCTATGATTCAATATTACCCTCTGCTTAGATGTCCCAGGCATAGTGGGAGTAGTGGGAACCTTACCATTCTATGATTCTAGCTTAATACTTACAGCAGTAGATTTTAAATGCATTTTTACTTTAATTTTCATGGTAAAATACTTTTTTTCTCCCTTTCAAGCCCCTATGAACAGACATTTGAGGAGTTGTTGCGATTCACTTCTTGTTATTCAAACTGATATTTTTATCCTCAAGTTAATTAGCAATTAATGAAGTGGGAATTTGATCCACTGAAGATGAGAGCTGATTTCTTTTTAATGAATTTATGAAACCTTAGACATTTCACTCACTGGGTGTCTTCTATTGATAAATATCTTGCTGCTTCCTACTAATAGTGAACAAATGACAAATCACAAATTACACCTTGCTAAACGTTTCTGAACACTGGAACTGCTAAAGTGTTGAAATGCACCTATGCTGACATAAAAATTGCTATTATATATAATAGCTATCTATAGAATCATAGAATGGTAAGGTTGGAAGGGACCTCAAGGATCATCTAGTCCACACGCCCTGCCATAGGCAGGGACACCTCCCGCTAGTACAGCTCACTCAAGGCCTCCTCCAGCCTGGCCTTGAATACCTCCAGGGAGGGAACAGCCACAACCTCCCTGGGCAACCTGTGCCAGTGTCTCACCACCCTCACTGCAAACAACTTCCTCCTGACATCCAGTTTCAATCTCCCCTCTGCCAGTTTAAACCCATTGCCCTTTGTCCTGTCATTGCAAGACCTTCTCAATAGTCCCTTCCCAGCCTTTCTGTAGGCCCCCTTCAGATACTGGAAGGCTACTCTCAGATACTGGAAGGCTACTATCAGGTCCCCTCGAAGCCTTCTCTTCTCCAGGCTGCAGAGCCCCAACTCTCTCAGCCTGTCTTCATAGCAGAGCTGCTGCAGCCCTCCGAGCATCTTTGTGGCCTCCTCTGGACCCTCTCCAGCAGTTCCATGTCCTTCCTGTGCTGAGGGCTCCAGAACTGCACACAGGACTCCAGGTGGGGTCTGACAAGAGCAGAGTACAGGGGTAGAATTCCCTCCTTTGCCCTGCTGCCCACACTGCTCTTGCTGCAACTCAGTACTCGGTAACTGTCTGGGCTGCACTCACACTGCAGGCTCATGTTTAGCTTTTCATCACCATATATATTTATATATTTATATGTATATATATATATAAAATATAATCCACAGTTCTGAAATTTAAGTTTAGACAGGAAGGAATGTATCAATGCTTCCTGAAGAGCACACTTTATAGAATGTTAGAGATCCATTTTTGTGTCCTATGCAATTAATCTGTTCACATGGTGGCAATGCAATGTTTGCCTAGTACTTATTGCAGAGTTGTGAACTAAACACACATTGCAGCAGCAGATCTAATGCAAGAGTCTGAATTTTCTGTGTCAGTACTGCAGCGTTCATCTGTACATGTGAAGCAACTGTGACTTCCAGACAAATTGCTGCTAATGGTGTTAATTTCTCTGTTTTTATAGAGATTTCTCAGAGCAGGGCCTCTCTCATATGAATAATACACAACCTGGAGAAGAGGAGGCTCAGGGGAGACCTTCTTGCTGTCTACAACTACCTGAAGGGTGGTTGTAGCCAGGAGGAGGTTGCTTTCTTCTCTCAGGCAACCAGCACCAGAACAAGAGGACACAGTCTCAAGCTGTGCCAGGGGAAGTTTAGGCTGGAGGTGAGGAGAATGTTCTTGACTGAGAGAGTCATTGACTGCTGAAATGGGCTGCCCAGGGAGGTGGAGTCAGCATCTCTGGAGGTGTTCAGGGCGGGTTTGGACATGGCACTTGGTGCCATGGTCTGGTCTTGAGGTGTGTGGTAATGGGTTGGACTTGATGAGCTTTGAGGTCTCTTCCAACCTTGGTGCTACTGTGATGCAAATGTAAATTTTGACCAAATGGTATCAAGACTCTGACTGAAATACATCATAGGGTCGTAAAAGTTCATGTGCACATAAAAATATTGATTAAAAGTATCTCTGGAGAGACCAAATTTGTCCTCAGATTTTCAGTTTGTTGTATATTGCATCAGAGTGCTGTGTGGAATCTCTAAAGTGTTTGGATCCCCATTCTGCTGTGTGCAGGTCTACATATCTTCTAAGAACAGGTTACTCTTTCAGAAAGAGTATGTCCTATCTTTCAGATTATGTCATATTTTTCAGATTGATTATATCTGGCCTCATGATTTTTCATAGAAACTTTTTATAATTCAAAAACATTTCAGTGGAAAGTTTCCCATACACAAGAACTAAACAGCAAGAACACCTCCTCCCTGGAGGTGTTCAAGGTCAGGTTGGACGAGGCCTTGAGTAACCTGTACTAGTGGGAAGTGCCCCTGCCTATGGCAGGGGGTTGGAACTAGATGATCCTTGAGGTCCCTTCCAATCTTAGCATCCTATGATTCTCTGATCCTATGAATTATTGGTGGTTCACAGGAAATGTTTTACTATTGAATTCTCAGGATTCAGATTTGGTAGAGGATGGCATAGAAAAGAACTTGCATTGCAACTTTTAAGGGCAAAATCACAGTTAGACTATTTTTGGTACACCAATAATAACCTATGACTGCTTCTAAGAGATGAAGCACTACTTTTGAAGAAATAGTTGCTCTCAAGAGTAGAAATCCTTACTCTCAAGAGTAGAAATCAGCATTGCTTAGCAGTGTGACATCTTTCTGAAAATGCTCTTCTGTTTACTTAGCAGTACAGAGAAATCCTGCATTTTGATGTTCACTTCTATCCCAACTTTTTCTCAGAAGGTAAAATTGCCACAGCGAAGACATTCTTGTGGGAGTTCTTCAAGACTCATAGTCTAACAAGTAAAGGCAGGACTGTGCTTTACCAGCAAGTTTGGAAGAACAGAGCAGGACCTCCTCAACTCAGAGTAAAAAAAGCATCATATTTTGGGCAGAAATGTGCCTAAAAAAATGTGTCACCAAGAGGCATCCCAGGGTCTAAAACCCAGAAAGTTAACATAAAATCATGTACAGGATTTCCTTGTTCACACTTTGTGTGTAAAGCATTTGTAGCTCCAGTTTATGTTTTAATTTGTTTCCTCTCTACCTTAGGAAAATAACAAATATGGTTTGCCTTGATTTTATTCTAAGAGATGGTTAAGTAGCTTTCTATTTCATTATCTGAAAATTAGGAGGAAGTTCTTTACAGTGAGAGTGGTGAGACACTGGCACAGGTTGCCCAGGGAGGTTGTGGCTGCTCCCTGCCTGGAGGTGTTCAAGGCCAGGTTGGAGGAGGCCTTGAGTGAGCTGTACTAGTGGGAGGTGTCCCTGCCTATGGCAGGGGTTTGGAACTGGATGATCCTTGAGGTCCCTTCCAACCTTACTATTCTATGATTCTGTGATCTGAATATTCATTTTACAAATCAATGCAAGGCTCATTTCCAGTGACTGAGGAGGGATCTGGACAAGCAACAACAGTATTTTGGGGACTAGCTGAAGCATTCTTTGTTCCCAAAAGCTTGCTGAACAGGCATAGCATCAAACACTATGATTTAGCAGAACTTCCACATATATTCTGGTTTGGATTAGCAGGTAAATCACATTGAATTTACCACAGTCATTTTCACAGTGGTGGCTGTTGTCAACCATTACTTTCACAAGCACATGAGTCCTGAACAGCTGTTGAAAGAGGATTTTAATTTTCTCTATCCAGAAAAGAAAGTATTTATAGCTTTTAGGTAGTGGAGAGAAAGAAACAGAGAAGACCTTAACAGGAGATAGATGGCTACTCATTTCAGTGGCTGGAAAAGGAAGCCTGCAAATGATTCTGTCACCAAGTAGAGATTGTAAAAGGTAGTACCTCCTTCACATGAAGTTGCACAGCTTGAATTCAACATCAGACAGAGGAGTTTGCTGTAGCAGTTGTACAATTATATTGTTCTCTACATACAGTTATATTACATATATATACATGCATGTGTATATATTACATATATATATATATCACACATGTATATATAAGTACATATACACATATATGGCTTATATATATACATATATATTTTATATATACATATATGTTATATATACACACATATATGTTTTTATATATAGATATAGGTATAGATATAGATATATATATAGAGAGAGAGGTAGAATCATAGAATCATAGAATCATAGAATGGTAAGGTTGGAAGGGACCTCAAAGATCATCTAGTTCCAACCCCTGCCATAGGCAGGGACACCTCCCACTAGTACAACTCACTCAAGGCCTCCTCCAACCTGGCCTTCAACACCTCCAGGGAGGGAGCTGCCAAAACCTCCCTGGGAAACCTGTGCCAGTGTCTCACCACCCTCACTGTAAACAACTTCCTCCTAACATCCAGTTTCAATCTCCCCTCTGCCAGTTCAAACCCATTGCCCCTTGTCCTGTCATTTCAAGACCTTGTCAATAGTCCCTCCCCAGCCTTCCTGTAGGCCCCTTTCAGATATTTGATATATATATATAATATATAAATATAAAAACTATATATATAAACATACTGCATATATATAAACAAACTACATATAAAGGTAAAACATCTGTTTCTCTGGAATTTATTGCTTCTTACGTTCTACAGAGTATAAGTCCACTATGCAATATAAACTCTCTCAGTATTATTACATTGAAGGAAACAAAGATGTTTAGAATCTAATGTATTTGTAGATGTTGATACTTTAATACAAGCCTATCCTGCTTCTCTGTCAGCTACTACCTATTCCTGTTACCATGACAACTCAGAAACTTAATATCCTTGCCAAAATCTGCTGCTGAAAATAAATCTTTTCTGTGGGTTAGTTTTAAAAAAAGGACAACACATCACTCTACATAGTCTCAAGTTCTCAAGTTGTGCCAGGGGAGGTCTAGGCTGGATATTAGGAGGAAGTTTTTCACAGAGAGAGTGATTTGCATTGAAAGGGGCTGCCCAGGGAGGTGGTGGAGTCGCTCTCTCTGGAGGTGTTCAAGAAGTGACTGGGTGAGGCACTTAGTGTCTGATTGGATAGAGCTGGGTGATAGATTGGACTGGATGATCTTGGAGGTCTCTCCCAACCTGGCTGATTCTATGATTCTATGATCCTGTGATCCTATGATATAAAAAGAGGTAGTCACAGTTTAAGACCAGAAGAAGTGTGATGAATCAACAAAATAGCAAGGTGTCTCAGGCATAGTTTGAACTGTTGAGGAGAAGCTCTAATCACAGATTTAGTCTTTACACAGTTGTCTATGATTATCCCAAATGATAGTCCAATGATGTTGAACCATAAATGTATTTCTGGTTCCTTACATCTTCAAAGGCAAAAATTGACAAAATAAACCCAGAGTATCCTCTATTTGCCTGATGCCAATTTATCCAGTATATTTTCATGTAGCTGACATTTTCTACCAAAGTTTCAGATAAATTATTTCTGAAGTGTATTCTGCAGAAAACTGTCTGCCTCAGGAGACAGTAAGAGATAATATTTTCACTCTGCTCTTGTCAGACCTCATCTGGAGTCCTGTGTCCATTTCTGGGCCCCTCCATTGAAGAAGGACATTGAGGTGCTTGAACGTGTCCAGAGAAGGGAAACGAGGCTGGGGAGAGGCCTGGAGCACAGCCCTATGGAGAGAGGCTGAGGGAGCTGGGATTGGTTAGCCTGGAGAAGAGGAGGCTCAGGGGAGACCTTCTTGCTGTCTCCAACTACCTGAAGGTTGGTTGTAGCCAGGGGGAGGTTGCTTTCTTCTCTCAGGCAAGCAGCACCAGAACAAGAGGACACAGTCTCAAGCTGTGCCAGGGGAAGTTTAGGCTGGAGGTGAGGAGAATGTTCTTGACTGAGAGAGTCATTGAGTGTTGGAATGGGCTGCCCAGGGAGGTGGTCGAGTCAGTGTCCCTGGAGGTGTTCAAGGCAGGTTTAGATGTGGCACTTGGTGCCATGGTCTGGTCTTGAGGTCTGTGGTAATAGGTTGGACTTGATGAGCCTTGAGGTCTCTTCCAACCCTGGTGATACTGCGATACCTAACACTTCTGACAAATGCAGACGAGGGCAGCTGAACAGTTAACCAGTAATACTGTGATACTGTGAACTTCAAGACTCACTTCTATGATTCTATGAAATGACATGTTGAGCAGCAGATGCCTCAATTCAGCTAGATATTGTGGCTGCTCCCTCCCTGGAGGTGTTGAAGGCCAGGTTGGACGAGGCCTTGGGTGACCTGTGCTAGTGGAGGGTGTCCCTACCTGTGGCAGGGGGTTGGAGCTGGATGATCCTTGAGGTCCCTTCCAAACTTACCATTCTATGATTCTATGAAATATGGAAAAAATGTTCACATGATGGCTAATGTGAATGAGAGCTAAAACTGAATGCACAAAGTACATTAGTTAAATTGAGAAAAATTAATAAAATACTCTTCTACTGTGTGCAGTTCTGGAGCCCTCAGCACAGGAAGGACATGGAAGTGTTGGAGCAGGTCCAGGGGAGGGCAACGAGGATGATCAGAGGGCTGCAGCAGCTCTCCTCTGAGGACAGACTGAGAGAGTTGGAGCTCTTCAGCCTGGAGAAGAGAAGGTTTCCAGGAGACCTGATAGTAGCCTTCCAGTATCTGAAGGGGCCCTGCAGGATGGCTGGGGAGGGACTATTGACAAGGTCTTGCAATGACAGGACAAGGGGCAATGGGTTTGAACTGTCAGAGGGGAGATTTGGAGTGGATGTTAGGAGGAAGTTGTTTGCAGTGAGGGTGGTGAGACACTGGCACAGGTTGCCCAGGGAGGTTGTGGCTGCTCCCTCCCTGGAGGTGTTCAAGGCCAGGTTGGAGGAGGCCTT